>JAULBR010090026.1:0-12473 GCA_032355825.1 Melanodrymia aurantiaca
TTTCTCTCCTGATGATGTTGACAATTAGTTAAAGAAACGTTGAGTGTTATTAGATTATAATGTAGGGTGGTTTACAGTAGAAACATTCGTAGTTTTACCATATTTGATAGATAGCAAGTGATCTTTCACTTTCCCATAGGCAGGACAATACATACCTTTAACCAGTTGTGAGACATTTACACGTGTAAGTAGTACTACAATTAATAATCTCACTGCCTCGAGCAGGATTGGAACCCATTTCCTACCAGTCTTGAGACCAGTGGTTTAACCACGGGACCGGTTCTAGCAGTTTTTCTGTATTATAGCTTTGTTAAAATATATCTTAGTTTCAATCACTTTTTATTGACCACATGCAGTATTTATTAAGCGACTTAAGTCAGAAATACGACTTAAGTCTAAGAAAAAACTTAAGTCTCTACGATTGTGACTTTAGTTCTGGGGAAAAAACAACCCCTATACATAAGGTTTGGACGTTTTAAGTTTCCTCCTGAGGTGTCTCAAGAATTCTACAAAAACTTAAACTTACTTTGTTGCTTTACCTTATTCAATTTAATGAAACTTAAGACAAAACTTGAGAAAAACTTAAGTTGTTTGATAAATACTGCCCTAGAGCAACAACTACCAGTAAATAAATCAATAAAAATCTAATTTTGTTTAATGTTTGCATGAAAATAAGAGCAACTATTGAAAATGAACAAAATTTGTTCGCAAAACTGTACTCATCTTTTGTCATTTCAGGTCAGAATTTGGTCATTAATTTGATGTCTTTCGACATTTCCCACTTCACTGAGCCTCAGCTGTAAAATCTTTTATATCAATTTGACAAAAGAAATAGATTATTTGCCATTTGTTTTTTCTCCACACCTCTGTATCAGGAAATTAGACGACTTCCTTAGACAACCACTGATGTCCTTGAACCTCACTTATTAATTGTGTGCCATCCCAATCAAGAAAATTAGTGTTGATGACATCGATCCTAGAACATGAAAATATCCACATCATCCATATTTTGCTGACCATGATCCAGAATATGTAGACACAGATCCTTCACAATCTACACCAAGGCCCACAATTATGGCTTCCTCATCTGGGTCTCCCAGGCACAAAGTCAATGAGTGGACTTTAGACTTGTCCGAAGAGAATACATCTTACAGAAATGATGAGGCTCGTGGTCGACAGTCTGAGAGAATTCATTCAAAGAAAAAGATCTCTGAAGATGAAGAAATTGCTCATCACCAACAATTTGAAATGGCACAAACTCTAACTAATCTTCCTCACACCCCGATGTATTACAGAGAACATGAGTCTGTAGTGCCCGTGCCCACAAGTGATCCTGATGTATGGAGATATGACAAAGCGATGCCTGACAACATGCACGATACTGATCCTTTTCAAGGAGACCATCGGCCGTCTGATAAACCTAAATTATCAAAAAATCCAAAACGGAAAAAGAGCAAAAGGCGATCCTCTAAGAAACGTGTCAAGGAAGACGATGAGGATATTTCATTGAGTGAAGACAATCGGGACAAAGACAGATTGGAAGAACGGGAGGTACATGTAAGGTCGAAGAAAAAGGAACGGCAACCAGTTGGGGAATCTAATAACAACACAGCTACATACACTATGGAACAAGAGGTAGTCAATCCTGTATGCAAGGGAGATAATCCAGATGAGAAGGAACCAGATTTAGATTCTATCGAAGGTACTGATATCCAAACTCAACAATCTTCAGATAATGATGATGATATTGTAATTCCAGAATGTTCCAGAAGTACAATAGCCCAGCAACCGACAATAATGGCCACCATGGAGATGCTGAACAAAGGCGAAGTCTTGCCACGCAGAAAAAGGATGAATAAAGTAAGTGTATAAAGATGTTTTGAAGCATTTTTGTAAAATGAATTGGTCGCAAATGTCGATGCCAATCTTGTGCTTTCAGCTATACACCTGGAAGCACTTTCATAAAACATTGCAAATCTAGAATCTAGTTTACAACTAGTTGTGTACGTCGGTGCAAGTAGAGAGCTTTCGATCATCTACTGTTACTGATATGACTATATTTAGTACCTGTGACGTCATATGTTTTTGCACATTTATGGCGTATTACCTGCAGATGTTATTCATTCCTGAGGAAACTCTTTTATTCAGATATTTACGTTTATGTCCACAACTTGTGACATTGGCTGCAAATAAGCCAAAGTGATTGGTCAATATTATTTACATGTAAGATCATGAATAATATTTTCATTTTAATAAATTTTACAAAATTAGGAAGTTTCATATTTGTATTTATTAAACACTTGGTCACAGAGGAAACCCGCTGCCTCCACATGGGCTACTCTTGAAATAACAGCAAGGGATCTTATATATGCATGTTCCCACAAACAGGAAAGCACATACCATGGCCTTTGATGGACCTGTCATAGATCACTGGTTTGAACGGGAAATAACCCAACAAGTCCCCTGAGGAGGATCAATCCTTCAATACATTAAGCCTCAGGTGGATGCTCTTGCACTGAGCTATGCCCCGCTCACCAAATAACATTAGATGTGCATGTAGTGTTCAGTATTAGGTATATAAATATCAGATAAGAATTTATTTGTAAATTTGTGTTTAATATATTTTCAGGGAAAGATTGCAGACTTCATTAGTAAAAATATTTGTCAGAGAGAATGCAAAAAATATGCACAAAATAGAAAATCAGCAAGGTACAATAATATACAATGTACATGTATGTAAATTAAAGAAATATAATTTAGAATGTACTTGGAGCAGTTAAAAACATTACAGTAGCCATGGAATTACATGTATGTTTATAACTGCCCTTGACATTTGTGATGGAAATCGTCTGATACATGTATGTCACCACTCTATGTAAATACAAGTACATGTACATGCATTTTAACCTGTATTATGTATATATATAATGGCTACCTGATCGTAAAGGCCACTTTTTATTAAAAAGAATTGGCAAAGAAGAGATTAGTCGATAGTTGTTTCTATTCTTTTATTTACCTGTAGTTCTCATTGACTATTGATGCAATTCAAAACATCCTTTAGCCATGGTTAGTTAGCTACATGTACTTATAACTTATTTACATGCTTATATCCAATTAAGGTTTAAGCATGTGACGTCTGTCATGGTCATATAGTCCAGCTGCCTTGCTCTGGGTTTGAGCCGGTACTGGGATTCGAACCCAGTACCTACTATTCTAAAGCCTGATGCGTTAACCACGTAGCCATGGAGACCGGTCGCCATAATTGTGTTACCAAACAATTTCAATACCAGAGTATAACCTGTCTTGCGTTCAATAGCGTGGGCGTTCTGATTCTGACACAAAACGTTTTGACACCAGTATTTGCATCTACATTGAATGAATGTGATGTCATAGTACACGATTGGAACCAGTCACATAGTTCCAGAGCGCTTGCGCTATTGAACGTAAGACAGGGTCCTTTTTGAAAAATTGGGGAAAAAGGGAATTTTACTTAAAAGTGTTTTTTAATTTTATTTTTTTGTCATGTTAATTGGGTATTATCCTTTTAAAAGTGTAATAGGTGGGTTTTTCACAGTATAAAGAAAAGAACTTCTTTTTATTCCCCAATAATCTATGTTGTTGTATTACCGTAAAAATAAAAAAATTCAAATTTTTTTAAAAATTGGGAAAGTTCTTCTCCAAAATTGGGAATTTCCCTTAGGAAAATGGAACCGGTAACCAGATCAAAAATGTATGATAAATTAAACCCTGAATTACAGTAGTTAAACTGAGTTAAAGTGTATCTTCTCTATTTAGTGACGCATGCCAGTGTGGTCGAGAGAAAGACTGGCACAATGAAATCGGACTACCATGCAACACTGATACAAATCGAAGAATCTGGCATCCAAACACACATACAAAGACTATGCCATGTGATTCTTTTGGGGAGATTTACTTCAGAGGTTTTGGTAACGACACACCAAATTCACCTGTAAGTTCTCTTCAAATATATTTTTACCTTTTTGGACATTATATTAAATTTCATGCTCCTGCATATCATGGTATCTTATATCTCTTAATAATAGTAAAATATCAGATCACCTTCCATTGATTTACCCACCACAGTTGGAAGTAAAGGAAACAATGGAAAGTAGAACATCTGTTTCATACCTTGATCTTTGACACAGACCTGTACACAAAGCTGTACGGTAAAAGGGATTACTTGAACTTTCCAATATCGGTAGTCAATTTCCGTTTTATTGCAGCAAATTTCTGAGATACTTTAGGACATGTTCATTATATGCCGATTCTAGCTCAGAAGTTGTTTCCGACATTAAGACATTTCACAATATGATGCGTCATAGACACAGATAATGTCTGATGCAATACATTACTTTGACCTGTCTTACGCTTTTGTAAGCTTTGGCTGTTCATGAGATATGCATTTGGCCCTATCAATCTTTTGTCATTTAGATTCCACCAGAGTGTAAAATGGATAAGACAAAATATTAAGAATACAGTTGTAACATATCCCAACACAAGTTTTAATATTGTTGTCAAAATTATTGAAGAATTTAATTGTATGTTATTAAGCTTGGTTATAAACTTTTATTTCTTTATAACTACCGGTATCTATGCGTTTTGTCTGTTTTCTTCTTTTGATGCTAATCTCGTTGATCTTAGTATGTACGACTGGATGACGTCACTAACCTGGATCATGTGTGGACAATACTCACAAAGTACTGGCATCTTCCAATTCCAAAACTTCTTATCTCGGTGACTGGTGGCGCAAAATATTTTCAAATGAAACCACGGCTGAAGGACATTCTGAAGCAAGGACTCTGTCACGCAGCCTCCAGCACAGGTAAATTAGCTAGTTAATGTCAAAATATACAGTCAAGCCAGTCTATATAGGCCACTTAATGGACGTACAAAAAGTGGCTTTTAGAAGCAGGTGGCCTTTATATACAAGTGAAAAATAAATAAATACCTGCATTTATATATGGACCTACCTGAAGTGCCCTTTAAGGTAGATAGTTGTTATATGGAGGTTGCCTTTATAGCAGGTTCTACACTACATGTATGTGTAAATTATACGGTAATTATTTTCATGTCGGGTACAAGCATTATTTAAATAATATTAAAAATAATAGATGCAATTAGTAAAACGTCTTGCATAATAATTTAAATATATATAGTGTTTGCTGGTAAATGTTTCACTTTCCTGTTGCCATTGTTGTCGATGACAACAATAATAATAAAATTAATTTTTTAAATAATTGTTGTAGTTCCATAAAATAAATATACTAAATAAAATGTGTATTATTATAACATATTTGTCGTCCGTAACATTTTGAATATTCCAGAACAATTGCCAGAATTTGTAAAAAGAATTTTTTTAATTTATTTCGTTATGGTCATCAAATGGTTCTTCACACGTAACTTCAGCTGTCGTTTGGAAGAATACAGTTTACTGTTGACTAATGTGAGCTTTGTTATTTCAGGAGCTTGGATTATTACCGGTGGTACAGGAACAGGAATTATGCAGATAGTCGGAGAAGCTGTTCATGAATACACCATGGCCCATGGAGGTCAAGACCAGAAATTAGTGGCTCTTGGAATAGCCACCTGGGGAATAGTCTCAAACAGATTTTCTTTAGATGGAGAAGGGGTTAGTATGATTGATAAATTTTGTATAAAGTTCGTTTCTTTAAAGACATCACTAGAATACATTGATTATTAATCAGTTGTTATTGGATGACAAATTCATGGTGATATTGACATTTGATCACAGAGGAAACCTGCTGCCACCACATAGGCTATTCTTACCGAATAACAGCAAGCAATATTTTATCTGGACTTTTCAACAGACACAATATCACAAACCATGGTCATTGGAACAGTTGTGGATCAGTGGTTGAAAAATGGAATAGTCGGTTAGTGTTTAATATGTATCCTTACTGTAGTATCTTTGTTATACCTAAAATAGAGAAATATGTTAACAACAAAATTTAGTAGTGGGGAGACGATTTTCAGGAAATAGGGGTATATGTGTTAGTATATTTACCCCTCTCACCCAGCCACCAAAACATTGATCAACTGTGGACCAATGCAATCAGAACTTCGCTTTTACCCTCTTCATCTTTTCTGAACATTGTTCGGAAATACATTCACATTTCTGCACAGTTCTTAAGGAAGAATACTTTAATAATTAAAAAAGGCTCCATTACAATGAAACATGTTACAGTAGCATTGGGTGCTCATGTATAATGGCAGCATCCATCTTAATCTCAGGAATATCCCTTTAAAAATCATAAATTAAAATGATTAAATTGTAAATTTAAAGTAAAACCACATCATTCTTTAATTAATTTATTAGTGATTGGGTTTGTTTTTATTAAGACAAATATATTTCCTTATGTGCAACGTGGTTGGTAAATGGTTTATGCAAGGGCCAATATTGACTGGAGTAACCAGCTACCCTTAACAAATACTGTAGATCCTGAAATTAATGCAATTATTATATGAATGCGAAAAATGCGAGTGAGAATTATTCGCATTAATAATGTAATGCATTTATGTTAACTGATTGCTACACAAACGTGTTGTTAGAAAAAATACTATATCAAAGGGAGATCACTCGCATTAATTTCATGTCTCATTTTAGTCTGACCACCCTTACTCGCATACATTTTTGTGATGCATTAATTTCATGATCTATAGTACATGTAACACAGTGGGAAATGTTAAAGTTTACTCTTTGTTTAGGACAAAGGAATATTTCCTGCAACATACGCCATCGAAGATATGCAGACAGAAACAAATAATGCTGCACTAGATCACAACCACACACACTTTTTACTCGTTGACAACGGAACCGAGAACATATATGGAAAGGAGATTAAGTTCAGAGCTGCCCTTGAGAATTACATAGCCAACAAGGTGGAAACAGAAGTAACTCAGGACAAGACTACCAGTAAATATATAGAGGACATCTACCATTTTAGAGTGGATATGGGAAATAGTTCATGAGTGAGGATGCAAACAAATATTTTCAGAAGTTAAAATATGTATTGTTTCCACCTCATGAATGAAATTGTTCCTGTATCCACTCAAAAATAATAGATGTTCTATTTATTATGTGTGATAAAGTCATTGTGGGTAAGTTTGATACTTTACTTCGGTATTCTGTATGCGTTTTTTTATGCCAATAGCCCATGTAGGGGGTGGGGAGGGGCATGACATAATCTAGAGGTAGAATGTCTGCCTGTTCTGGGATCAGTCAAGGGATCGATCCTCAACAGCACAAAACATTTTACGGGCTAGTTTCCATTCCAGCCACATAATATTATCGTGAGTTCTTCATGCATTCAAAATAGCGAACATTTACAAGCAAATATTACGTGTTTTACATTACGTGTTTTTTCTTTGACCCTCATATAAGTCAAACTGCTTTAATAAACATTTATTATTTTTTAACCGAAGATAAATGGTAGATGTAGTTCTTTACATAATTATTCTTAATGATATATTTTTTCCCAGGTAGCCATGTTCCCAATGTTCTCTTGGTTGTGGAAGGTGGAGTCAACACCATGGCAACCGTCCATGAGTCTGTTATCAAACAAAAAACACCGGTTGTTGTCATTGAAGGAACGGGGAAAGCAGCAGACTACATATCACTGGGATTCAAACTGAGTAAACCGAATAGACAGAAGTTAGTTGTTTTGCCAGTTGGTTTTATTTTAAAGTCCATCGCTCACGACGTTTCACGGCAAACGTTTCTGCTCAGCTGCGTCTCCAGACAATTAACAATCAAGCTTCCAGTTTTGGCGATCGATTCGTACATGTATGTTGTACATGTAGACTGGGCAATGTTACGTAATATTTTGACATTTCTGTTGTTACACATACATGTAGTCATATAATAAGTGTATGCAATTATTTAGACAAACAAGGACAGCACTTTCGCTTCTGTTTATACTTAAATTCATTTTTATGTGGCTGGCTACATGACTTTGTCACATGATCCCGATTTTACCTCCACAATGGTGAGCGATTGTCTTTAATATACAAGTCGATCCTTTTCCTTTGGTCTATGTGCCTGGAACATTAGGCACGTTTTCCTATTTTTAGTCAATAATACAAAACTCAATGCAAAACACAATTCAACCTTATATTAATGTATAGACTACATGTACTCATGCAAAAATAAGTCTGCAGCCATTTAACAAACAAACATTAGTACAAAGGCATTGAGGAAATACAACTATCTTAATATATATTTTATAATCGCAATTTAGAACAAAAACATTGAGAACATTTTGGCGCGAAAAGTGCGATCAAGTGACAACAGTGTGGAGTGGGTTGTATGCAGAAGACAAAACTGTCCTTGTTTATCTAAATAATTTCTTACATTTATTATACTAGTATACTTCGCTGCAAAAGTTTAGACTCACAATCCAAATGTCACCATTTTTAATAAAATGGATCCGTTGAGATAATGGTTATAATGTCATTGTTTATAGTCTTTTGGGGTGTATGGCTACCTCTACACATGATTTTCAAACACATAACCTTACGTGACTTGTACCTGTACATGTAAACTAACAAAATGATAAAATTCATGTAAAAATCTGCACTTGCTGTCAGTGCCGCACCAGCCTTGGCGGGCACAATGTCATCCAATTCTTTGGGCTTAAAGTAATGCATGCACTTCTTTTACAATTTCCATTCACATTCTGGGTATAGATTGAACAACCTCTATATGAACAGTGCAGATGAAAAGTTAGGGTCATGGGCGATCTCCATCAACAGAAAATCATCATAGAGCTTTAGCACACCTCCAAGATGTCAAATCTCAGCGATATGTGGCCAGGCAACTTGGGATGTCACAAAAGTCCATATCCAATCTATGGATGTGATATCGGCAAACAAATGCGTTGCAAGATCGAGCCCGTTCAGGACGACCAAGGTTGACAACGCCAAGTCAAGATCGCCTTCTGAGATTGATGACTCTGAGGGACAGACCCACTACTTCAAGAGTTCTGGCTAATTTATGGCATGCTGCTACAGGTGTGCGTGTATCCCGGTCGACAGTTACACGGCGTCTGAGGGTTAGCGGCATTCAGACACGTCATCCAGCCGTTCGTCACCCTCTAACACCCCAACACAGAGTCAACAGACTCTGATAGACTAGAGAGCAAGTCACATGGGAAAACCGTAGATGGGCACGTGTCCTATTCTCTGATGAATCAAGGTTCAATCTCCACTTCAACGACGGCCATAGACGAGTTTATAGGTGACAGGGTGAGAGGTTCCATGACGCTACCGTTATCCAACATCGTTTCGGTGGGTGATCTGTTCTTGTATAAAGTATAATGGCATTTTGTACACTGTACAACAAATGTCAAAACCTGTAGCTAATTAGTTCAAACATTTCTTAGGTCACGCTATTCTCTGGAGATGCAGCTGAGTGGAAATGTTTGGTGCCAAAATTGGTGATTGAGACACTTTAAGCAACCTATTAGAATATTTATCACAATATGTATAGGTAGTGGAAAAATGTCTAGAACATTACAGCAAGTACATGTATATGTATATGAATCGGATACTAATGTGTGTTAATTCAATTTCAGTGCAGAGAAGACATACTTTCCAAATGATTTTGATGAGAAGATGAAAAGAAAAGCCAAGAAACTGTTTGCTTGCAAGGAAAAAATAAATTCTTCGAAAGATATACAAGAATGCCTTCGAGTTTTAAAGGAAATTTTAGAAAATCGAAAACTGGTGCGTTCATACATGCCAAATAAGTTTTTAAAATTGATAATAAGCATTATCAACATAGCTATAATGTTGTATATTACTCAAATAATACATGTACGACAATATTAATATAACAGCTTTAAAATGAACCTAGTAACTACTAGTCGTAAGTCTGATGCATTAATCACTGCACCACAGAGACTGGTAAAGAGCTTTTGTAGTTTTGAGAATATGTAGAATAATGCATTGTATTCCAGGCTAAGTATCAAAACAAATATTACTAAAAAAATATTTTAGAATTAAATTAAATATGGCATCATAAATTAACTTAATTATACAAGCATAATGAATACATGTTTGTTGGATGTGATGGGCAAAAGTGATTAATTTGAAAATGTCTTGCAGATTAACATCTTCAATCTTGGTACGGCTGATTCCAACAAGGACATTGATCGAGCCATTCTTTACGCTCTGCTTAAAGGTTTGGTTATTTTCTATTCTTCAAATAAGTTACTTTGTCTTTAGTTGTCACAGCTTTACTAGAATTATGAGAACTAATAATATGTACAATGAATTTGTGTTTGTATCTCCTTCATGCGATACTGTGGTACTCATACCATTGCTAAGATACATGTTAAATAATTTGAGCGGCTGCATTAATTTGCGTTACCAATGACCTATCCTTAAAACACACACATATTGGGAACGCAGAAGAAGAAGAAAACACACACATATTAACTCCAATTGGGTAAAGAACCAAGATTTTTCACTTTTGGATTCAAATATCAAAGGTCAACATCAAACCGGTTTAAGTTTATAATCAACTAGTCAGTAGCGATTCTAAGGACCCTACCAACTAAAAAATCCGTCCAGCCGTCTAGGAGTTCACCTGACAAACAAACAAACAAACAGACAAACGGAACCAATCACCATACTTGTTGAAAAAAAAAAATTCCTCAAGAAATGATCCTATTTAGTAACTATTAAATCTTTCGGTAAGAGTAGCCCATGAAGCGGCGACAGCGGGTTTCCTCTGTGACCATGTGTCAATATAACCATGCGTATGACGTCCAATAACCGCTGATTTATAATGAATATGTTTCTAGTGGCATTGTTAAATAAAACAAACTTTACTATTAAATCTTCTAAACTAAATACAAAATGGCTTCAGGCTGTACTGCAAATACCAAGTGTTAATACCATGCGTTTGGCATCCAATAACCGCTCATTAATAATCAATGTGTTCATGTGGTGTCATTAAATAAACTTTTATCTACATGTATTTATATTTGTGGATTTGTATTTTCATGGGTTTCGAGGGTAACTGGACAACCTCGAAAATATAAAACCTTGAACATAGATGAAAATAACTAAAGAAATTGTATGCAAGATATTAATTGTGGCCATCAGAATAAATTGACGATTTATTGGGAAATGCACCTGTTGACAACATGAAACTGCAAGGCAATAGTGTATTCCTGTCCGTTATCAACATATGTATTCGATGAGCTCAACGAGTAATGATGCAAATTTGCACATGCACCTGGAAGTGAGAGTAGCGTACCAAGCTCGGGGCTCAGAATAGTCATCAAATACTATACCGTCTGAATTTGAACATTTTTCACACATATCGTAATTGGCTTATAAAATCAAAGACTGAACGGTTGTCTTGCTAATAGCGCTGCTGCATACTGGCATTGAGTGCTCTATTGTTTTAGTCTCGATAGTCAGACGATCGCAGACAATCAGTCTCCATGACAGTTCAAAACAGGATCTGGCTATCCGTCAATATTACACAACTGCAAACTTTTATTCGGCAATAACATGTATTTGCATATCTGTTCAAAAATAAAAACTTCTTTCTTATATACTGGTTATAATGTCGATTTTGCAATATATAATATTTATTTATGAATAGAATAGTAGTCTCTAGCTTCTATCACAGATTCAGTCATGAATTGTGGCACCATAGACATGTTCTTTTGCATTTAATAAACCACATTCGTTCAACCTCGAATGTAATAAACCCCTAAAACCAAATTAGCCACGCCTCGAAAATAACAAACCTTGAAATGTTTTCAGTGTGCAAACCACGAAAATTTTATACCACAAAAATGTCCGGTTATACAGTATATTATTTGATCTTGCAGCAAACCAATCAGATGCCAGCACACAACTTGCATTAGCTTTTGCGTGGAATCGCTGTGACATTGCCAGAGAAGAAATATTCAGTATTGAAAATCGAAAGTATTGGAAGGTATTCTTTTTCTTTTCAGGAAAGTTATTCTTTCCTGTGATGCAATTCTATGTGTAATAAAGTAAATAGAGTAATAATTATGGCACATATAGCAGAAATAATGTAACCCTATAAATATATAACACAAAATTTAATTAAATATAGGGTTGCAATTGCAACCATCTATGTAATTACAAATGAAATTGATGATGTACATAAGAAAAAGTGTGTGTATAACCTGTTCACTGCCTATTTTCTGGGGGTAATTGATGTCTGAAAAAATGAAGAAAAAAAGTGTGCATACATTATTGTCTCTATGTGTAAATAAATAAACACTAACTGATTTCATGTGACTCATTGTCAAATGTTGACGATTATTAAGTGGTTATTTCACAACTTTATGTACAATGAAATTCCAGATTGGACACAAACTTGTGAAATAACCACTTTATTATACATCTCAAAAACTAAAGAAAGAACAAAAAGAGTTAGAAAC
>JAULBR010090037.1:0-12472 GCA_032355825.1 Melanodrymia aurantiaca
TGGCGGACTGGTAGAAATTCTGGCGGGCTAGTAAATTTTCGTTGGTTCTGGCCCGGCGGGCTAGTGAAAAATTCTCCGTTTCTGTACCCCTGTGTATACATACAGTACAAGCATGTTAAATGTAGTCAAACCTGCTTGAGAGACCACCAGTATTATGCAGCCACCTGTCTTAAACCGTCACCGTAATGTTCTTCGAAATCATCAATATTTAGTGCATTAATTATGACCTGTATTAAGCAGCCACCTGACCTAAGATGCCACTTCTTGTTGCTCCCTTAGACAGGGTTGACCTGTTTTATGCAATGTAATGAATTAGTAATTAGAAACAAAAAATAATATGTATACACTCCAAACGTTTTAAGTTAACTATATTTACACGAATGTACATGTATCTAATCTTGACTCAAAGATGGTTGTTCATGATATCAATTTCGTTTCTTCTTTTTATCTCTACCAGCTTCTCTGATTTGTTCAAACAGCTCAATCTGTTCTTCTTGAGTTTCAGGAAGAGCAGGACAGTATCGACTATACTCCATGGTAAACTCTCCTTTGCCTTGTGTCAATGATCTCAGTTCTGTAGCATAGCCAAACATTTCATTGAGGGGAACTTCGCAAAATATGGAAAAATAGTCCTCCACAGAATCAGTTCCGGTGATAATTGCGTGCCTCTTGGCCAAGCCTGACATCACCTGACCCTGGAACTCTAGAGGTGCGGTGGCTTCAACCAGCATTATCGGCTCCAGTAGCACCCATTGTCCAGTCTGATACATCTCTTTTATGGCCATTTCAGATGCAGTCTGAAAAGCCAGATCGCTTGAATCCACAGCATGGTGATTACCATCTATCAAGCGGAATTTAACACCAGCCACCTTGTGGCCAGTTAGAGCTCCTTTTTCACAAGCCTTTCGGAAACCCTTTTCAATGGATGGAATAAACTGTCTTGGGATGTTGGTTCCAGCGGTCTCATCTGAAAAAATAATTGTAGTGTTTTCGTCTGGGGGTAAAGGCTCCAGTACACCAATGATCCTGCCATATTGACCTTGACCTCCGGTCTGCTTCTTGTGCTGATAATCAAACTCAACTGGTCCAACCAAGGATTCTCTGAAAGCAACCTTAGGTTTTCCCAATATACATGGAGCATTGTATTCTCGTTCCAAGCGTTGTCCATACACATCCAAATGCAGTTCCCCCATACCAGATGCAATGGTTTCCTTGTTATCATTGTCCCAATGGATTCGGAAAGTGGGATCTTCTTTGGTGAACCTGCCAATGCCTTTGGAAAAGTTATCTGCATCCTGTTGTTTAACTGGTTTAATAGACATGGATATTACAGGCTCTGCTATGAACATGGACTCCATTGATAAATGCATGTTCCCCTTTGTTACAAAAGTATCTCCACTGGCACAGTCAATGCCAAAAAGTGCACAAATATCTCCAGCATATGCCTCATTAATCTCTTCCATTTCATCAGCGTTCATTCGGACTAATCTTGCAAGTTTAGTTTTCTTCTGTGTTCTAGTGTTAAAAATGGTATCTCCTTTCTTTATGCCTCCTTGATACACTCTGACATATGTCAACTGGCCAAACCGACCAGCTTCTAGTTTGAACGCTAGTCCAATAAATGGATTATCACCAGTTCTAGTTGGATCCATTGAAACTTTCACCGATTTCTCCACACCTTTTGCATTGTCAAGACAAGTGTTTGTCACCTCTGCTGGATTGGGCAAAAAATCTACAATGCCATTCAATAGCAACTGCACTCCTTTATTTTTTAGTGCTGTACCCATCATAACGGGAATAAATGTTCGTTTAATACAAGTCCTCCTTACTGCTGCCATAATGTCAGCATCTGTTGGGATTTGTTCTTGTAAAAACATTTCACCAATATGTTCATCAGCATTTGCAATATGTTCTATCATCTCTTGGCGTCTTTCGAAAGCTTCAACTCTCATTTCTGAAGGAATTTCATCTTCTATTAGGTTAATTCCTAGTGGTTCTTCAAAATAAATAGCTTTTTGATGAATGAGATCAACCATGCCTTTCTGATTTCCCTCAAGACCAATTGGTAATTGAATAAATGCTGCATTGTGACCTAGTTTTGATCGAAGTTGAGACAGTACTCTGTATGGATTGGAACCCTGTCTGTCGAGTTTGTTGATGAAGGCAATGAATGGAACATTGTATCTCTTCATCTGCCTGTTTACTGTAAACGTCTGAGACTGGACACCACCAACTGCACACAGGACCAGTACAGCACCATCCAACACTCGCAATGCTCTTTCAACTTCTACTGTAAAATCTACATGGCCAGGCGTGTCAATGATATTAATATTTATACCATTCCAGTTTACATACGTCGCTGCTGACTGAATGGTAATGCCCCTTTGACGCTCCAGTTCCATAAAGTCCATTTTTGCGCCAACTTGGTCTTTGCCTTTGACTTCGTGCATCTCGTGCAGACGTCCCGTGTAGAACAACAAGCGTTCTGTTAGAGTTGTCTTTCCTGAATCGATGTGAGCAGATATGCCAACGTTCCGTATTTTAGTAACATCGTGTTCTACTTCACCTACTTTTCTCACAGAGTAAAATGCTGGCTGTAAAGTTCTAGATTGCTTAATTTTACGTAAAAGCAACAAACGAGAGAAAACACATGGCCTCATCGTGCCCGTGACCTCGGTCAGAACGGAAGTTATGTTCACACTCTGTAAGAAGAGCAACAAAAGGGAGATAACTAGCACGCCAATCTAGCATTTCCTGTTATCGTTTTGTTTTGACATTTCGAAGAACTTGCTCTGAAGTCTTGTTTTGTTGTGTATTTCCCGTCAACACCACAAATAGGCATATGTTTTATCATGTTTGAAGACACACAGCCTATTGCAGGTAATCGTTGCATCTGACTTTTCCAGATGTATTGCAAAGTCAAAGGGTTTTGTTTATCATTTTACTTTCGACTGTTTTGGTGAAATAAGAAATTCGAAGTCCAAGGTTACTTTAAGTTTAAAGTTTAATTGCCATCTTGTACTAGTGACTGTTATGTACCCCTCTCCGCTGTTTAGATTAGGTGTCAAACATGTCTTTACACTTAAAATAACAGAATAAACATTTGGTGGGGTGGGTGGTGGGACAGAGGATGGGGGATGTGAAAGATCTTATTTTGTGAACTTCCATTTTTCAAATTGTGAGTTCCTCCTAGGGCAATGGGTCTTGTAACTGGCTCCAAATTGAATGGTAGATTAAACCAGTCCTTATGGTTTGACGGGAGCAATTGCTCTAGCTCTCGTGTGCTCCCGCAAAATGGTTTCCGCGTGGGTGAAAAACTGCTCGCCTCGTCACACGCCAATATCACTAATTTATTAACTCAAAATTACACAGAATTTGTACAACAGAAAATGAAAAATACCTACAGGTCTTATTTTTATTACGGTACATATATATAAATGCTTAACTTCCGTGTTTAAATCGAACAACACCTGATTTTTTTTCCTCGTTTAGACCCTGAGAGCAATAATTGCTCTCCTACATAATTTCACAGGAGCAGTTTATTGCTCACTATCGATTTTCAAACCATAAGCACTGACTAACCCATCTTGTTGTATAAAATTGCAGATGAACACCCAAGTGGCGAAAGTCCCACTGAGTCGAGAATGTCTCGCACGGCAAGTGCCAAATCGCGACCGAAATCATCGAAGGCCGTTGCCATGGCGAAGAAGAAGCGTGAGATGCGGGAGAACATCGAGGAGTCGGCCACGGACCTGCTCAACCACTTCAGCGTGCGCAACGTGGACGCGCTGCTGCGGTGTGTGAGGAACACGCTCGAGTCACTCAGGAAGAGAATCACGTCCAGCTCACTGGCCATCTATATCTGTAAGTGCATAAAGATTTTCAAAAATGAAAAGAAGAAAAAAGGAAAAAAGGAAAAAAAAATTAAAAAGGAAAAGAAAATAAATTTAAAAGAAAGAACATTTTCAAGCCTAAATTAACACAGTTGTTATTATTAATTTTTAACATTTTCGTTTTGTGGTGACATTATTTAATGTTTTAGGGATGAATGATGTGAATAATATAGAAACATTTTCAAAAAATGGATAAATTCAGAATAAAGTAAAAAAAGACTATGACCAACCTTAGTGTCAACCGTTCCTACTCTGCTGCATTTCCAGACAATAGCAGTGTCCTTATAAGTGTTTCAACTATTTAACTGCATGTGTTGGTGATCTATTTGTATTTATTTAAATAAAATAAAAACAAAAATATTACATTTTTGTTATTTCCCTCCCAATCTGTTTTTCCTTTTCTTCCAAGTTAAATGAAAGTTTCCTACAAAAATTCTCTTTATAACTTCCTGAACGGGGTTTAGTATAAGTAATTTAGCTATTAACAATGGATTTAATAATAGTATTATTATATATTTCTGATTTATCACCTTATAATACTGGATTTATTATATGTACTAATAACTATACTCCAGCCGATAACACTGGATTCGGCGAAACCAAAAAGGATAACCGTCCATTTTTCCGAACAAATGCCATCCTCGCCATCCCAAACATCAGCATGCAGCCGGCGCTGGACGAAGTCCAACAGGCGCTGAACAAGGCCGTCCAGAACATCATCTCCGTCAGCAAGGGTGTGTCACAGTGGAGCAAAGAACGCAAGCGCTATCACAAAATATCGTGTCTGGAGCGGCCCCGGTCGGCGTCTGGTGACCACACTATGTCGGTGGAGAGGCGCGGCAGTGTGACGAGTAATGCTCCGTCTGAAGGATCGTTCCGCGACGGCCGCAAGATGCGCGGAGACACGGAGGCGTCGACGGCACAGTTGACGATTCAGCAGCAGGCGAAGAATTACTACAAGAGCGTGTCGGATAACAAGGAGATCGCCAAACTTGCGTCGCTGTTGTCGACGTCCATTAACTCGACTAAGAAGGTAAATATCGCACTTGATGATTTCTCATTTGTTGTCCACCTCCATCAACTCAACTAAGAAGGTAAATATCGCACTTGATGATTTCTCATTTGTTGTCGACGTCCTTCAACTCAACTAAGAAGGTAAATATTGCACTTGATGATTTCACATCTATGGTCAATGCAGGGTATGCACTTGGGATATTTTTTGACTTGCCAATCGGGCAACACTTTGACTCGCCCGTACAACTTTTGAATGGCCCGTGACCGAATTAAAAAATTATTTTTTTTACTTAAATGGCACTTTAAATTTTCGGTCGCCACGCGTGCGACACGTGATAAGATTTTGACTTGCCTGGGGCTATTTTGAGTTTCCATGGGCGACCGTAAAGTGCATACCCTGCAATGGCTTGATGTATTATTATGTTTTTGTTTTTTTATAAACTCAACGTAACACTTATTCATTTTAATTTAGGAATTAGTGGATATAAGTAAATTGTTTTATAAGTAAGTTTTTCTATCTGAGGGCAGCATGGTACTACTTGGGGGCAGAATGGTATGGAAGTATCAAGGTAAGGTGGGACACCATGCAAAAATAGCCTAGGGAAAACATTATTTGTGTAGTCCATAATTATGATCATCTATGTATATTGGGATTGCCAATATTTTGTTAAAATGACTGTGTGTCTGTTACAGGAAATAACGACAGTCTGGTATGTTATTAGTGTGGTCTGTATGTATGTTTGGATTGCCAATATTTTGTTAAAATGACTGTGTGTCTGTTACAGGAAATAACGACAGCTCTGGAACGTTTCTCTCACTACGAGGCCATCTGGAAGGTGTCACGCGAAGAAGACTTGGAGGAGTTCATGAAACAGGATCCCAAACTGTCGGAATTCGAGGCAAAAATAAAAAACTACGAAGAGCTTGAAGTACAGATAATGAGTGAACTTGAATACTATGATGTGGGAGCCATCGCTATCTACACAGGTAGGATTATTTTCATTGTTATAACGCAAGTAAACCTGTTAATGTGCACTACGGTACTTCTGTGGCATGGGTAGTATATAAATTAGGATGCATTTAGGGAATGAAGTAAAATTTAACAACATCCCAGCACGAAAAAAGACATCGGCTATTGACATTTAGGGTTCATGTCAATGTGTTTCACAATCTGAACAAAGTTAGGATTGTGTTTGACCCCCTTCCTTCACCTCTAATCCTAACTTGGACCGATATTTTTACATAAAAGCAATCCAAACTTGACTTTTAACCTTGCCCCCGAACCTTCTGAACATTATTCAGATTGTTAAGCATATTGACGTTTTGCACGATCCAATATGTGGAAGCCATTGTGATCTACATAGGTTAGCACTACATCTGTGTCATTATTAGCACTACATCTGCAGTGCCTAGAGAAATACAGATTAACCTAGACTCATTTGATATTTTCATATTAAAAAAGACTCTTAATGAATCCTCTATACATGTATGTTATACTATAACTGCTAAGGGTAAGGTATAATTTGAGTGTTACCATGTCTGATTTGCAGAAAAGTTGAAATTTGGCTTGACGACCGAGACCAAGGCTTGGCGATATCACTACGGCAAGGCATGTAACCACAAATACCACACCGAGATGGAAGAAATCTTTGTCTTCATTGACGAAGTACAAAAACGACTGTCTCGACCAATCAAAGATCTCGATGACATCCGCTTTGCAATGGCGGCTCTCAAAGACCTGCGAGAGAAGGAAATCCACATTGACATGTCAATCACTCCAATTGAGGTCAGTATGCATAAATAACATTAATAAATTATTTAACCAACATGGAGTTTATTGAGGCCAGTATGTACAAATAACATTAGGAAATTATTGAACCAATATAGAGGTTGTTGGAGCAAATGAACCAGGGCTGCGTAGCACTGTAAAAAGTGGGGATTGGGGGCCAATTTGAACAGTGGAGTAGTTCTCACGTGTGAACAATTATAAATTATATTATAAATTATATTATAAATTATATTATAAATTATATTATAAATTATATTATAAATTATATTATAAATTATAAAGTCATAAATTGATCCATGTACATTGTTGTATTGTTTACATTAAAACATTCATCTAGCAGTGTTCTGTTTACACAGGAATCGTACGCGATGATGATCAAACATGAACTCCCCGTGGTCAAAGAGGAGACAGAGAGATGCGACACGCTGCGCTACTCGTACCAGAAACTGAACGTCCAGTGTGCCGAGTTGTATTATTAGTATTCATCTAACAGTGTTCTATTTACACAGGAATCGTACGCGATGATGATCAAACATGAACTCCCCGTGGTTAAGGAAGAGACGGAGAGATGCGACACGCTGCGCTACTCGTACCAGAAACTGAACGTCCAGTGTGCGGAGGTGCAGACGTATCTCCTCACCATCCAGCCCAAGTTCAAGCAGGAACTCGTCAAGGATGTCAAGGTCTTCATACGCGACTGCAGCGATTTCTACGCTGAATATGATGACGTGAGTTAGTGGATAGAAAGCCTTGATTTTAAATTGTCTCTATACATCTTATACACTTAGTAGATTACCGGTATATAAGTAATGACATGTCCACCTGGCTCAGAAACTGTTTAATCAGGGATATAGCATTCATGGACTGGCGAAAAATTCCAAAAAGTTGTATTGGAAATATTCATCGGCTATTTTTGACACGGAAGGTAATTATTACCCCAGCAAGCTCTCTAATCGAGGAAAATAAATTTCTAACTGAGAAATGATCATTTGATGTCATTTGATGTGATTGTTGTTAAAACCATTCCAGCCACTGACAGGCACGTTACTAAAATATGACTTCATAAATTGTAAACATGATGTCACGCATATCGAGGAGAATTATGCACACAAAAAAATGTTCACCATTACAAAGCGTTTCAAAACAAAATGTCTAGTAATAAATAGAATATTAAACTCGCTACTCTGTATTATCAAGTTTAAGTCCCTCGAGAAATCATTTTAATTTTAGTCACTCGCTAAAGCTCGTGACAAATGAACATTATTTCACTTGGGACTTAAACTTGATAATACAAGGTAGCTCGTTTAATAGCCACTATTTATAACATTATTTAGGAATTATACATACTTATTTACGTTATCAGATGCGTTTGGCTAGCTTGAGACATGATTTCAAATGACATGTGTCAGGAGATTATGAGATTAATGCTATACCACTATATTCTGCTAGCAACCCGGAACTCAGGAAATGGCTCGTAGAATTGCAAAGGCGCCTGCACAACCCACCTCTGCTTGAAGACTGCGGCAATCCCAGTAGCATGGAGCTTATTATAACGATAGGCTGCACGGATCCAACTGGAAAGGTTATGCCATGTTCTTGTATTTAGATGGTGTTCACGGACAAGTTTATTTATTTTTTCCTACAGCAGCTATAACTTGTAACATCTACTTAACCCAGTAATATTTCTGGTTCTGTTATTTTTTAAAGAATCTCGAAGGCTTGGAACAGGTTTTAAATGTTTAAAGCTAGTCCGAGAAAACACTGACTAACAAAGGTCTAAATAGACATTTTGCTGGCTAGATGACCCTCTAACTGACAAGGGCCTAAATAGACATTTTGCTGTCTAGATGACCCTCTAACTGACAAGGGCCTAAATAGACCTTTTGCTGGCTGGAAGACCATCTAACTGACAAGGGTCTAGATGGACATTCTACAGTACTTGAGTCAATGCAACATTCTGCCGATAGGCTATTTCACAGGCAGTTGATGTATACCATAATGGGTCAACATATCTAAAAAATTTAATTTCCAAACAAAAAACCCCCAAAAAACCCAGATTAGAGCCACAATAGGCACATAATATCGTTAACGGTATTTACTCATTGAAGTAGAAGGTAGATTTTATCATAGCACCAAGTGTGTTGCTTAATAAAAAGAATACGGTAAGAATACATCTTTTCCTTTTGTTTCGGTTTTAGTTTTTTGAAGCCACCCTTGAAGAAGGTGATACCCTATTGACTGAAGAGTTTACCTACCCATGTGTTTTCAATACTGTGAGTAGGGATAATCTTATAGTACTTAATACTATTATCGTGTATAGTAATAAAAAAACCCACTTAGGTGCACAAGTAGGATTCGAACCTAATGCACCGGTTCGCATAGCACTTGATATATCAACATATATACATTTTAAATGTTTAACATCGGCAATAAATCACACAGACTATAATATACTATGTTGTTTTAGTGCATGCTGTGTAACACCAACCAACCTAAATTAAATAAATTCTGGATGGTACATTTTCTACAACAGTTACTGGTGATGTTCTTTCATGCTATATTTAGATTAATAATGGCGAGATAACCGCTAAAAGCTAAAGCTTACACGTTTATGTACATGTGTATTTGTGGTTTAAATTAATAAAATATATTAACTTATTAAAAGTAATCATGTTTCTTTTGTTCTGATACGTTAATATAAATTATTCGTGTATTCTTTTCAGATAATACCTCTTGGGGCCAAGTCATGTCCTGTTAAGTGTGATGGCGATGGAATGCTTTCCACTCATCTGGAGACTGTGTTGTCTAACTGGAATGAAGAGACTGATGGCAAACGTCCTCGACTAATGTACTGTGTTCCGTCAGCCGCTAATCCAACGGGAGTGACGTGGCCGCTTGCAAGGAAACGAGAGATCTACGCAATAGCAAGAAAATATGGCATACTCATACTTGAAGATGATCCCTATTACCTGATACAATTTACCAAGGTTAAATCTCAATTCTAATTCAACAAGTTTATAACGCTAAATCTGATTGGATCAATGTTAAAAATGTTCGTGGTAAAACCGTAATGTTTAAGGAATACCGGAAATGAAATTTAAGAGTATCGGTGGTTTTATCATGGCAAATTTCCCGTTTTATTGACGATACGAAATTTGCCATGGTAAAACCACCGATATACGTCGTCAAATCGGAAAACACAGTAGGGTTATCCCCTAACTACATTGATTTCCACAATATTCTACTTATGATAATCGTAACTTCATCCGAACCTAGTGCTAGTAATATACAGCTAGTTGTCCACATAGAAACAAGAACCAGTATCATGTGAACTTCAGCCAGTTCATAAATTCTTTCCTGCAAGGGAGCAGGTAGATGGACAGTCGTATCTGACAGTATGCGTCCAGTAGCTGACCTATGCATGACCATTGCATGATTTGCTTTCTAAAGTACAAGTCATCTAGAGTCGACACATGAGCAACAAGCTGACAGTAAACGTGTCCTAATCGTGACCATAGTTATGTTGAAGGAAAAGTGAGATGGCTACACGCAGCTGCCACTGTCCTTCCAGCAGCTGCCACTGTCCTTCCAGTAGCTGCCACTGTCCTTCAAGCAGCTTTCACTGTCCTCCCAGCAGGTGTCACTGTCCTTCCAGTAGCTGTCACTGTCCTTCCAGCAGGTGCCACTGTCCTCCCAGCAGCTGTCACTGTCCTCCCAGCAGCTGTCACTGTCCTTCCAGTAGCTGCCACTGTCCTTCCAGTAGCTGTCACTGTCCTCCCAGCAGCTGTCACTGTCCTCCCAGCAGCTGTCACTGTCCTCCCAGCGCAGCTGTCACTGTCCTTCCCGCAGGTGCCACTGTCCTTCCAGCAGGTGCCTCTGTCCTTCCAGCAGCTTTCACTGTCCTTCCAGCAGCTGTCACTGTCCTTCCAGCAGGTGCCACTGTCCTTCCAGCAGGTGCCACTGTCCTTCCAGCAGGTGCCACTGTCCTTCGAGCAGCTGCCATTGTCCTTCCAACAGCTGTCACAGTCCTTCCAGCAGGTGCCACTGTCCTTCCAGCAGCTGTCACTGTCCTTTCAGCAGGTGCCACTGTCCTTCCAGCAGGTGTCACTGTCCTTCCAGCTGTACC
Source organism: Melanodrymia aurantiaca (assembly GCA_032355825.1). Taxonomy (NCBI): domain Eukaryota; kingdom Metazoa; phylum Mollusca; class Gastropoda; order Neomphalida; family Peltospiridae; genus Melanodrymia; species Melanodrymia aurantiaca. The sequence goes on from JAULBR010090037.1 coordinate 10,823, forward strand.
AGGGTGATACTAAGATCTATCTACCCGTGACCATAGTTCTTCCAAAGGAAAAGCGAGATGACTACTCTCTGCTGACATTGTCCTTCCAGCAGCACCAGGGTGATACTAAGGTCTATCTATTCTACCCGTGACGATAGTTCTGCCAAAGGAAAAGCAAGATGAATACTCTCTGCTGCCACTGTCCTTCCAGTAGCATCAGTGTCACTCGATGCTTGACCTACTTACAACCATTGTACTGCTAAAAGACCAGCCAAATGGCTACATATGTAGATGAGAGCATCAATTCAGTCTCATAAAGTTTGGCCTACATTGGGACTAAATATATAAGCTACTTCACTTTTGTTATGCTTTTGTAGTTTAATTAAAGTGATTTAAATTCATAAAAAATATAAGTATCTCAATAGTTTTCATCGTGTTTTAATTGCAGCAAAGAGTGCCAGGCTTTCTATCTCTGGATACAGATGGTCGAGTTATTCGACTGGATACGTTTACCAAAGTCATGTCAGCAGGGTATGTATCAATTTTTATTACTTGATTCACGTTGGGTGTATTTTCGTTTTGAATATTATATTAGTTTTCTCAGAGATTTATCATAACGTAATATGTTCGCAATGAAAATCAAAGTAGTCTTCCATATTCTGGCACAGGTGCATGATTTAATGACACTCCAAAAGCCACCGAAATAAATATTTGTTTCGATGTTGATACATACTAAACGATGGTCAATTAATGTATTATTTTTATTTGTACCATCATATTGTAGCTGTGCAATTGAAATTTTTACAATTATGACCCAAAAAATTTTGTCCAAAATTTTGTAAATTTTGTAAATTTGGATATCATTCACAAATTAAAATTAAAATTAGTTTATAAAAGTCCCAATTATCAAGATAAATCAGTAACGTATATATTTTCTTATTACTAAATACTTCCAACAGGGCAAGGCTAGGGTATATGACTGGACCAGCGGACATTGTGGACAGAATTCTTAAGCACATGGTGACGACAACAAACCATGCAGGAAATATATCACAGGTAATCTGTAGAGGGGCTTTATCAAGCTACGATATCATATGTCGTAATCAATCTGTATTAGTCTTGAGTCCCGTTCCAACCAGGAATCAACAACTGGTCTATTAAAGGCCGCGATGTGCGCTATTCTGTCTGTGGTAAAGTGCACATACAAGACCCCCTTGCTGTTATTGTAAGGGTAGCCTATGTGGCGGCAGTGTGTTTCCTCTGTGACCAAGTGTCCATATAACAGTGCGTTTGACATCCAGTCACCCCTGATTAACAATCAATGTGTTCCATTGGTGTCGTTAAACAAACTTTATCTTTTATCGATCCGGCATCATAAGCATGGTGGCACCAAACAGATGTCCAGTATCTTGCTGGTGGATTTCAGTTCCAAGTGGTAATCAACAAATTGCTGATAATACCAATGGTACATTGACTTCGACCGAGTGCTTCACAGTACACAGCATAAACACTGTTAAACTAGCAAGTTTCTTTATGGCCGAGCTCGAGAGATCGATTCTCCACAGAGCAAAACATTTTTATGGGCTGTTTTCCGTTCCAGCCAGTAAAACACGTCTGGTTTATCAAATTCCGTGTTGTGTGCTATTCTGTCTATGGGATAGTGCACATAAA
>JAULBR010090048.1:0-12470 GCA_032355825.1 Melanodrymia aurantiaca
AATCAGCGGTTGTTGGACGTCAGACGCATGGTTATATTGACACATGGTCACAGAGGAAACCCGCTGCCGCCACATAGTCTACTCTTTCACGAATGACAGCAAGGGGTCTTTTATGTGCACTTTCCCATATATTATGGCGGATAGCACACACCACGGAATTTGATAACCAGTCGTGGATCACTGGCTGGAACGTAAAATAGCCCATAAAAATGTTTTCGCTGTGGAGACAAATTGAGAAACCGATGAAATCAAAACTAACTTTTGTAAAACAGGAAAATAGACGAGAAACTCGGGACAGTCAACGACACCTTCTAAATGAAAGTCGTACGTAGAACCAAACAAGGGAAACGACTCTTTATTACTTCCCGGGAATGTCACTCTATAAACCTCATTCCCAAAACTGTCGTCTGCTGAATTGCGTAGTCTGCGTCTGTAAACAAAATAAATCGCATCACTTGAAAAAAAAATTATTGAAAATTATCCCGTTATAATTATTCATAAATTAAAATACTGCTAAATTCAAGAGAATAAAACGAAAAGGAGTAAAATTATACTCAATACAATTTTTTTAAATCAAAGACAAAAGATAAAGTTTGTTTGTTTAATGACACAACTGGAACATATTGATTATTAATTTGTGTGAATATTGGATGTGAAACGTACGGTTATACCAACACTTTGTCACCTAGTAAAACTGCTGCTGCCACATAGGCTACTCTTCTTCGAATAATAGCAAGGGGTCTTTTATGTACACTTTCTCAGACATGATAGCACACACCACAGCCTTTGATGGACCAGTCGTTAAAACAGGAAATAAACCAATGGGTCCACTGATTGAGGATTGATCTGTCAACCTATCGAACCTCAGGCAGACGCTATTGCGCTCCTATGGTAAAAAAGAAATCTAGCTATCGTAACTACAGTAGAATCTCATTGGCTCGAACACGGAAGGGTCGAATACATGGCAACGCTCAAACCCAGATCAAAGTCCCGAATTAAACCCTTATATTAAGCTGCTGATGCTTGGGTCGAACTACCCTATGGGTCGAACAGTTTCTCGAGCACCGACAGTGTTCGAGCCAATGGGATTCAACTGTACATGTATTATGTAAAAAAAAATTGTTTAAAGTCATATGAATACATCTCCAAAAAATACAGTCAAAAAGTTATAACACTTCTAAAGTCAGTATTATTGTCTGCAAATACAGCAGAGCAGAAAAGTTTCGTGCCAAAATTTGCACATGAGAGTCTTTAAGATACTGTTAATACAAATGTAAGTTAGTTCTTCTCATTATAATTACTTCGAAGGTTAAAAATTAGTCTATTTTTGAGCTTTTTTCTCTTTGATAAAAAAATATAAATATTATAATTACTTTGGAGGTTAAAAATGAGTGTATTTTTTAGCTTTTTTTCTCTTTGACTGTAAAATGATATAAAAATATAAACTTTCACTATAACGAAATTTTATTACCAGTTATTATGACTGAACTGCATCTGTGTGCATTCTCCCATGATGGTGCAGTGAAATAGATGATATAAAATAACCGTCCACCGCCAATTGCACGGCTATAAATTACATCAGACCTTATCGCACTGATCTTATTCTCCAGTCCTCGGATGTGTATATCCCAGCTGCCTCGCCATGTTTTTATTGGTGATGATTTGATGCTATCTTGACATTAATATTTTCCTCTATCCGGTAATAAGTGTCTTGGGAAATATCCTATTTTGCTCAGAAAGATTTTAAATTTCAATTAATCAAACAGATGTAAAATATTTGTTTTGTATAATAAAAAGTCATCGGTTATATAGTTAGATGGTATTTATTAATGATGCATAATTTTGTTCTGATCCCAATATAATTGTTTTAAAGCAATAATTATTATTTTATAATATTATAATAATTATAATAATAAAGAGTGATATATAGATAATTGTAGACTGTCTAAACTGGATCCAATTTGGTACAATAAAATGTTGAGATTTATTAGTGTTAAAAACCATATAGAAACTGTACCATTAATCTTATTTAGACAGATTTCTAGATTAGGCAGATATCATTTAGAAAAAGAAAGTATACTTTATATGTATTGGGCAAGTTTGAAATGTCAGCAGTAAGAATTAAGTAATCATTTTTATCATGACTATTTCTTTATTTGGTCAGATGTTGATATAAATTATGTCTATTCAGTGGATTAATACACAATTATGAAATTTTACACTAATTCTTATTGCTCTTCCAAAACATCTTTTCTATCAGTACATATTTTTCGCACAATACAAATTTTGATAAGAATTTGAAGCAGGTCTAAAAATGAAAAATGAAAAAAAAATTCTACAGTAGATATATAATGATGATGGGGCAACTTAACCAATGGGCCATCTTGTATTCTCGGTATGTGAGCAATTCTCACAATAGTCACGGAAGGTTGAAGATGTCATTGCAAATTTCATCGCATCAAGCAGGAGCTCGTGATGTTGCCGAAGTATGCAGTGCGTCCCATGCAGCATCCCTCATCCAGTAAGACAGGCTGCCAACATGTGTTAAACTGCCTCCACTCCTCCGCTCGCTGGGCCCAGTGTTGTGCGAGCAGGCTCTTTATTGTGTCCACTTCCACTGAACCATGAATTTGTCCATCTTAACTGCATTATTGTTGCCCGGGATAACATCGTGGCGAGTTTTATTGGCATTATTATGTCACATAAACTTCAGTAGATTATGTCTAAATCAGCACAGGAGACATTTATTCCAGATGTCCTTTCTGATCCCGGTTTCTATTTGATTGAACTTTGTTATGAACCCTTGTTGAGAGGAGTTGTGTTGCCATAGCGGCTGAACTGTCTTGACCTCTGCTTGAAATGACATTAATTTTGGGAAATATTAAAATTCTGAATAAATACTTGGTATTGAAATGGTTTGATTAGGAAAGTGTTTGGATGAGTGAGGGAAGTTGATTCTAAGTCGCTAGATAAAATTAAAAAGCACATTGACTTTAATGTTCTGTTGACACAGTTTACACAAATATTGCTTAAAACTTAAGTTTGTTTGCAGTAAGGTACTATTCTAATGTTTAAACTTTTGACCTTTTTTATGAAACATTAATGTACTATTAACACAGTTTGGACTAATATTGTCTAATTTTATAACTTGTCATATTTATTTAGAAATATAGTTATTTGTCACGGCTAAAACAGATGTAAAAGCAATTCTGAAAAATCCAAATTTACAGTCAAATGGCTGCAAAATATTCTCACCTTTTGCAAAATCATCATCACTGCTTTGGCTACAACTTGTAAGTATGTGTCATCTCAACATTTTTGTAATATCATTTGGCTCTGTATTGTGCAGAGATACATATTGGGCTACGTTAATGGTTTTTGTAAGATTCTTTGTAAGAGGAAAAGACCTTACTATTGGCATTGCCTGTTGGTCAATCCCCAACTTACAAAATGTTAATAAATATACCCCAGTATATATTTTTTAAAAGTGATAATCATGACCATTGGCACCTACATGTCTATTTGAGTTAACGTTGCTGTGAGTATTTAAAGTCGGCCTCTCTTTAGACTATTGTTTACACACTGCCCCATCAAGCACCGCTGTGTCAAGGGTGGTCTGGTATTCCGTCCTCGTAGTTTATGTTCCTGGAAGTGATGCATAGAATTGGCACTGCCAACTATTCCTCAACCATGGACGCAATGTGTCACAGGAATGTCTTGTGATGCCGTTTTCATACTCCCCAACTAGCACTTAGCCTCCTGTTAACTAGGTGCAAGCATTACATCATGCTGCTGGTAATCAAATTAGTTTACACACCATAAGATCTCGCCCTTGTTATAAAATTAAAATTGTCTTGTTTTAATTAGCAATGAAATAGCTGATAGTTTGCAAACAATAATACGGTTTGGAGTATTATTTTAAAGTTTTTCTTCTTGTGCGTTCAAACTGTTTGTGATCATGCCTTATATTTGGAGTCCAGGGACCGGTTTAATGGAGAGGTTATAACTTCACTTGCGACAGCATTGGGCATTACTTTACACTACGATTGCGTAAATGACAATTTTTAGTATCGTGGCCGTTGTTATCGATACACACAACTATGGCAGTGCAATCGTTAGGACAACGTTAAGCTATTGTTACGTTAAGCAACGCTCATTAAACCGGCTCCAGTAGTGTTGATAAAAACTTATTAGTGCCCCAGAGTTTCTCTGCCAATGTTATTTTAACAAATCATCACATTCATATGCACTGTTATGCATTCCCTCAGAAAACCAGACACCAGACCCTTCTTCAATGAAAATATGTTTGTGCAGTTCCTGTAATGTTTTGTATAAAAGTCGGTCATCATGCCAACGTCTTTCTTTACTACTAATTTGGCATAATTCCAAAAACCTTTCATTGACTGTCACTAAGAGACATTTTTGCAAGCTTTGATTTCTCTTCTGTAGGTATCTGCAGATATTATTAAGTGCCATATGTTACTAGAGTTGTTATGATGACAGAGCATGTATTATCAGTCTGTGGATGACAGAATTCTCAGAGTATGTAATATCAGTATGTCGATGACAGAATTCTCAGAGCATGTAATATCAGTACATGTATATGAATGGCAGGATTCTCAGAGTACCGGTATGTACATGTATTATCAGTATGTGGATGACTGAATTCTCAGAGTATGTAATATCAGTATGTAAATGGAAGGATTCTCATCATAGCTGCACGTAGGTGCTGTAATGGTTCTGTCCACACTCGCACACCAAATGTCCATTTTAACACTGGTATTTGCTTCTTGAGTGACTATCCTTATCTTCAGATGGTTCTCTTATTCAGTCTTCTAAAACGTTTCTGTCAGTGCATTAATATTAAGGAGCAGGATGTAGTGCAGTGCAAGGGTGTCTGCCTGAGGTTTGATATATCCCATTCCAACCAGTGATCCACAACTGGTTTATCAAAGGCCATGGTGTGTGCTATCCTGTCTGTGGGAAAGTGCACATAAAATATCCCATGCTGTTCTTCTGTAAGAGTAGACTGGTGGCAGCACATTTCTTCTGTGACCAAGTGTTGTTTTTAATGATATTGGTATTCCATAACATTTTTTGCTGAGTATTTATTAATAGGTACAGTGTAGTTGAATTTGAAGGATTTGTAACCAATTAAATGGACATAATTTCATTACTAAAAATGATCCTTCCAAAAATCAAGTGCGTGTAGCAAAATTCCAATCGATAATTTTGCATAATATGATTGTGTGTTTGCAACGTCTTGATTTTTAATGTGTAGTGTTAAAATGATTGTATTCTAGGAATTTACTTCAGTTAGAAGATAGTATTGAGAGGAACATTGTCTCATTAAATTTTGTATATTTTGTAAAAAATAAGCCAAACCAATCATGTTACATATGTATATATTGTACATAGAATAATATTCCTTAGCTTTCGTATCAATAAGAACAAGAAGGGAATAAATTAGCTGTAAAATTATGTGTAAAATGTACCTAAATACTCTACCCTTTGACCTATGCATACCGTATTAGAATTGCCTCTAAAAATATCGATACATCTGAGAACAAATATTATCAGTAGGGCGAGCGCTCATGGTTACTCGCTAGACCGGTGTTCGCATATGACATTAAATGAATGTGATATGATAGTACACCATCAGTTCCAGTCAAATTGTTCTACTGAATACGCGGCTGGTCCCATTACTTGTATGTAAATCATGCAGTGAAACCTGTCGATATAGGCCACCCCAAGACAGCATTAAACCCACCTTGGACACAGCCTTGACATTAAGCTTTATGGCGGACCGTGCCCTAGGTGGGGATGCTTGAACCTTTGGTGGATAAAAGCACTTAAAAAAATGTTCACTTCACTTCAGCATTAAAACGAGGCATTTGTGAACTTGGGACCTTTATATTCAATCATGTTGAAATAAAAATTATTTGTATACAAGAGTGACTTAAATCTGAATTAAATAAATTTATAGACAGGTTACTGTTGAGCAAGTTCAACGGTATCCATTGCATCATGTTATAATTATTTCGTGTTTGAAAGCTTGGTCTGTCAAACTCATCACTGTAGTTTACAACTAATTTGTATTCTTCTTCACTTTTTTATTGTTATGCAAAGATCTATGATGAATGTATATATATTTATTTTTGTGATAATGAACACAATGAATAAAACAAACTCATCTACGATTGCTTTGTTTATTTTTGTTGCCATGTTATGCACTTTACACTTGTAACGTTAATAAATAACCCTAACATTTTTGCCATAATTTCAATTAAAGTAGTGTCATCAAATTTGAGATTTGCTTATTTGAGTACTTACACGTTCATGTTTAAGTAGGATGCTACAAAATGCATTAACAATCAAAATTATCATAACAGAGTTCAGATGGATTGTCAACACGGTTTAAACAGTGTTGACAGTTGTTCACGAAAAGGCAATCGGTTCATTCACTAACATTGGTATCAATCTTAAATGTATCGGTTACTTTAATATAATATGGAGCATGACAATGGGGACATGCATACATGTAGCTCAGCACCAGAGTGTCTGACTGAGGTTTGAGAGTTTGTAGGACCAATCCTCGGATGATCTGTTAGATTATTTCCCAAATTCAAACATTGATCCATGACCGTTCTTCAAAGGATGTGGTGTGTGCTATCATGTCTGTGACAAAGTGCACATAAAAGATCCCTTGCTACTATTTGGTAAGAGTAGCTTGTGTGGCAGCAGCTGGTTGTTTCTGACACTATACATTGACATAGAGCTGTGTTTCACATTCAATAGCCACTGATTAATAATCAATAGTCTCCATAAAGAGACCGAATTTACGTCACAAATTAGTGTAGACAAAAGAATATTAAGCTACTACGTGTACATATAAAAGTATTATATAACCACAAAATTGTAAAATTTTGCAAAAAAAAAGTGTTAAGATTTTGTGTTTATGGTTTTTGTACTGATATATTATAATTGTAAAGGAATGCTGCATTTTTGAAAATAACAAAACGACAAAAATCAAAATCTCAAAATAACCCCACATTCTCAAAGAATTGCCACCAACTGATAAAATTCCTCCATTTAACACATGTTCTTTGAGCACATCGTCAACCTGCTACTAAGTGGGTAGAAAAATACTATTGCAACACCTTATCCAGTCATCAGTAATTCGCTTGCATAAAAGGTAAAATTTATTGCTATTTGGCACACATGATTGTCAAATTGCTGCAAGATTCTGTTTCAGGGTATTCACAATGTGAATTGAACGTCCAGTAAACCTTTTCATAACGGGTGATCCATACCGGTAATACATGTTCACGTGGCTGATAATGCTAATTAGAATGTCTTTATAGTATCAGTGATTACCCACAGTAACTTATACATCCCAAAAGAAAATGAGATGATTACTGTGAAAGTGAATTAAGATGGGGGGAAAAAAAAGCGGTATTGAAAACGGAACAAATTTGCTATCTTGTTTAGTTAAATTGCTTGGAAACTTGGTAATGTTATCTCACATCTTTTCACTTCAGACATTTTCATGCCAAAGATAAATAAGTTTTTTCAAAAGAGGGAATGTTTGTGATTGATAAGCTGTAAAAATATGTTTGGTATTTTAATACAAAGATAGTTTAAGGTGTGTAATTTGTTAATTAGCTCGGTAAAGAAAAATTTTCATTATTATAACAGTTTTGAATTTTAAGTATCAAGATAAAGGAAGAATTTTAGAAATGTTTTATTTATAGAATTTCTTGGTGATATTTGTTTAGGCAATTTGGGGTGGGGGAAGGGGGGCAGGTTTCCTCTCATACTAACACTAACTTTGGTCCTGGGTGGGCAGTTGAAGCAGCTGGACTGTGTGTCCAGAACAGATATGCTTGAACCTTGAGCAAGTAAATAAGTTATAACTACATGTAACTAATATGATCCATTTGTTTTTTATATGCAATTTAGCAGTCTATACTTTATTTTCATTCGTTCATTGCCAGTATTAAAGTTATCGGCCACTTCTGGTATAGTTAATTGTTTTTATCAATAAGTTACATGTAATTTCTTATCAAGTTTCACACACAAAGTTTCTTTCATATCATCTTCTCTCTGATTTATGTACAACATTTAGACAAATTAGCTAAATCTCTTCAAATTACTAATCTTGTAAAATTTACTTTAAAATTTAATAACTTGTTTGAATGGATTCATTGTGAAGATATATCATAGTTTTTAACCGTATTCAGTGTATACGACGTCTGTCATAACTTATTTATCACGAACTTGTTTGTAATTAAGTTACAGCTATTATAAATGAAATTACATTATCTCGTACGATGTCGGTGGAAGATATATACATAATTAATCCACGCCAGTGTGACTGCTGTCCTTCTCACGAGGATCTCATGACAGACTTTACTTTTACTTGACAACCGATATAGCAATTTCAGTCAATATTGTGTTATCAAGCGTCATGGTAATGGATTGAGAAAAAGACATTTGTATGTATATATGTAAAAGGTTAGCGATAAGAATCATTAAGTGACAAATTGTTCACAACATGTTCAGAACAGTTATATGATCTGGAAGCCACTGAATTGAGAAAGGTGAAATATGCTTTTAGCTGGTAAATGTTACATTAAGATTCCTCCAGCTTGGTTACTGTTCGGTCTTATGACATGATGTTTTGCCATTTGTTTTCTACAAGAGAGGTTTTTCCAGTTCCATAATATTTGTTTTAGAACACTCAACATAATTTCGTAAAAGCTTTGTTTGGTATGTTTTGTCTGTGTGAGTTTGTATTGGCCATGTGCTTTCTTTTTTCTTTCTTTTTTAAACTTCACTCCAATTACCAAGGCATTTATTTAACAAGCATACACATAAACCGCAAAGAAGAAAGAAGAACCGCATCTCTTTGAATAATGAAAATAGAAATATATACAGATAAAAGTGTTGTTCGTGAAAGTATTAGATTTGCAAATATCAGTTGCATCATTCAGAGTCACTTTTAGGGAAAGAATTGTCCAAACATTTTTACAAACTCGTAAAATCATCCATTTTACTAAGTACCCGATACGTTTTGTTTATGTTTTTAAAATGCCATAAATTTCGGCGTTTTAAAATAATTTAAAAAAACTAATTCTTTAAAAAAAAAATTGTTAATTGAAACCGATATTTTAGCATTTATTTGTTCCTGACAAAAATATGAAGTAATATGTTCTTTGTCACATGTTACATAACGTGTATTGATAAGCCATGTGTTTTACTATGGCATGTTGTCATATCATCGTGTGTGGTATACTGACTGTATACACTGACCAGTACTATTGGTCTGCTAGAGTTCCTGCAGGTTTGTCCATGCTTCCCTCCCTTATAACATAAACAAGCGATGCAGTCTGTGATTTTGCTGCCAATACGGTATACATAGTTTATTGATTACTCAGTCTGGCCCAGTCTTCTCCTGATGTACATTCCTGTGTAGGTGATTTCCATGTGCTGTTCAATTCTACAAACTTTATGTATTTGCAATTTGTAAAGATGAAAATATAATTTGGTTTGTTTAAAGACACAGTCTATCAGTAAAGCGTCCGCCTGAAGTGCAATGGGTAGGAGGATCGATCTTCCTCAGGGGACCCATTGGGTTATGTCCAATTCCAACCAGTGATCAACGACTGATCTATCAAAGGTCGTGGTGTGTGCTGTCATGTCTGTGAGAAAGTGCGCATAAAAGATCTCTTGCTGTTATTCAGTAAGAGTAGTCTATGTGGTGGTAGCGGGTTTCCTTTGTGACCAAGTGTCAATATAACCGTGCGTTTGGCATCCAATAACCGCTGATTAATAGTCAATGTGTTCCAGAGGCAAACTTTGTTTAATTGTTCTGTGGCTAATAAATAATTTTTGAAATCGTTGAAGAAAAAGAATTGGTGGCGAAATTTGTTTTTAGTTGTGGGGAGGGTGGGGTAAATGCTGTTTCCTTATGAAATGGTGTCGAATATCAGAGTTTAGCAACATAGGTGAGAAAAATCTGTAGTACCCCTTTAAAAAATAATTCAAATGTAATGAAATATCTAGACCACATCTACGTACATGTATATGACTTGCATATTTGGTTATATTTACAGCAGAATGTTTTTAATAATCTAATTTAGAAATTATTCTGCATTAGACAGTTTCAGACACTGCAGGCGTCTATTCTATTTCTGTTAACAGCAAGCGATTTTTATTCTGCATTAGACAGTTTCAGACACTGCAGGCGTCTATTCTATTTCTGTTAACAGCAAGCGATTTTTATGTGCATTTTCCCATAGACAGGATAGCACACACCATAGCCTTTAATAGACCAGTCATTGATCACTGGTTAGAATGAGAAATAACCCAACAGGTCCCCTGAGGAGGATTGATCCTTCAACCCATCAAGCCTCAGGCAGACGCTCTACCGCTAATCTACGCCCCGCTCCCCTGGCGACATGAAGCACAGGAGTATGTCACTTACAGCAGTTCTGTTAATAGCTAATCTTTAAATAACAGCAGCTATTGAGCTGCATCCCTGTTGAACATCCACCAGTCGTGTAGTTAATCTTACTCCAGGTGGTATCAGCCTGCCATTGAAACCGGCTAATAAAACGTTATTAGCCGTTATTAGCCGCTCATTAACAGTAGAAACATTACATCAGCCGAACACTGCCTCCTCTTTTAGCCCCTGTGATAACTCTTATACTTCGTGTCACAACTTTTGTAGTATGTTTTTCATAGATAACTTTAGCGATGGCCGACGATGGATTTTTTTCTGACGATTTTTTGTATGTATTTGCATTACAATGTTATATTATTTGGACACAAAAATAGGAAATCTTTTTTTTTTTAAATGTTTATCTTTTTTCTCTACGTTAAACGAAACTAAAGCTATCTACGAAAAACGTACTACAAATGTTGTGACACGAAGTATAGTTAATCTTACTCCAGGTGGCATCAGCCTGCCATTGAAACCGGCTAATAAAACGTTATTAGCCGCTCATTAACAGTAGAAACATTACATCAGCAGAATACTGCCTCCTCTTTTAGCCTCGGTGAGAACTCTTATACTTCGTGTCACAACTTTTGTAGTATGTTTTTCATAGATAACTTTAGTTTTGTTTAACGTAGAGAAAAAAGGTAAACATGTTTGAATTTTTTTTTAAATGTTCTATTTTTATGTCCAAATTATTTAACTTTAGGTTAACAAATAAAAATATTGTGATGCAAATCTTGAGAAAAATCGATGGCCGATGATGGATTTTTGTGACATAAAGTGTAGTTACATTTAATCTTACTCCAGGTGGTATCAGCCTGCCATTCAAACCGGCTAATAAAACGTTATTAGCCGCTCATTAACTGTAGAAACATTACATCAGCGAAACACTACCTCCTATTTTAGCCTCGGTGAGAACTCTTAGACTTTAATTTTTGAAAATTGATTAATCATCACCTTGATGGAAAGCACTTTGACACTCCCTGCTGCTACACCCTAGCAACGACCCCCAGCTGCATGCTGGGACTGGAAGCATGGTCTCAACATACAGATATACATCCTTTTGATCTCTTTTCATTATGAATGAGTGTTTCTGTTCCCTCTGTGTGTTCTTAAAATTAAGTATTTTGCAGGTTTTAAGTATGACTTATTGATTTTGCACTGCCACATCCATCTTTTGCTGTTGCTTGGTCTCCGTACAGCCAGCTGGGTGGAACTCTCTAGTGCAGGAAGTACACCCAGCAGAGAACATTTCTTTGATCATTTCAAGAAGCCGGCTGCTGCAACTCTTACTGAGTTTGTATAGGATTGATCACACCCTGTTTTACATGACTGTAAAGTAAAAGTTTATTTCTTTAACACCATCAGTGGAACACGTTGATTATTAATCAGTGGTTATTGGATGTCAAAGGCCAAAGGTCACAGAGGAAACCTCTTTGAATAACAGCAAGGGATATTGTAAGTGCACTTTCTCACAGACAGGATAGCACACACCACAGCCTTTGATAGACCAGTCGCAGATCACTGCTTAGAACAGGAAATAGCCCAATGGGATCCCATGAGGAGGATCGATCCTTCGACCCATCGAGCCTCAGGCAGATGCTCTTGCATTGAGCTACGTCCCGCTCGCCAAATTTCCACATAGCAATAATACTGCCGATGCTAGTTAGGTGTGCTTCAGTCTTTGTAGCATATTTGTCGTTTTTCCTTCGTCTGAGAGATATTGCATTTTGGTATTGATTCCAAACCAGTGATGGCAGTGAACTGATGTATAACAGTTAAACAGCGATGCATGCTTGTCAAGTCATGTGTTCTTCAACCATAAGAAATCAAGTCAACTTTTCTTTTGGTGTCTATATGTATTTATTGTTCAAAAGAACCCCTATTGACCTGTCTGTCTGTCTGTCTGTCTGTCTGTCTGTCTGTCTGTCTGTCTGTCTGTCTGTCTGTCTGTCTGTCTGTCTGT
>JAULBR010090059.1:0-12467 GCA_032355825.1 Melanodrymia aurantiaca
AACAAGTATACCAAGTTTCATAAAAATCTGAGACGGTCGGGTTTAAAATATCTCTTTTTTTTGGGTGATTTGACATGGAATGACCCTTAAAGCAAATAAACCACTACTATCTCCATAAGGATTAACATGAATAACTACAAAAGCAATGGATATACCGATATTGGTATTCTAACTAAGTTTAATACCATGACCAAAATAGTTCTATAAGAAGTAAACCGATAAAACTATTAGTTTGGTCGCACGTATGTTGACATCCGTATTAATCGCAGACTAGTCATTTTAAACATGAATAATTAACCCTATTTGGAATTTACATTACAATGTATATACATTAAATAATTTTTGAAATTGTTTTGCGGTTTGTTTATTGACGTTTGCAAAGAATTTCTAATTAAATTCAAACTATAATAATTATTTCATCATTTTGTCGTAAATCGCAATCGTGACATCACACATTGAATATGATCGACAGCAATGTGAACGACGTCTGTTTAGCCACCATATTACGTCGTTTTAGTAAGCAAAGTATTATAATCAATAATAAATAAAAGTAAAGTAAAGTTTGTTTTCTTTACCGACGTCATGGGCTACTATTACCGAAAAACAGTAAAGGGTCTTTTATGGAATTTGATAAACCAGTCGTGTACCACTGGCTGGAACAGAACATAGCCATAAAATGTTTTGCACTGTGGACATAAAATAAACAAGTTGCAATAGTAATAATTTACAAAGACATCATTTATTTCTTAATACATGTATCTGTGTATAGATCATTGAAATAAGCTAAAACAAGCAAACAAAGTTCAATAAAGTCCTTCATTACACGTTATTATTTAGTAAACAGTGTTACCGAGTTCAAACACATCAGACCCAACATGAAAACAAACAATGGCGTTTTTTATACCATAATATAGAAAGACTTATAATCTGAAAAACTATGAAATTGAATAACATTGCATTCACCATTCTGTGCCTTATCAAGATTGTCGTAACATTTCAAGATACTGGATATCAAACGTGCAGACAAACAATGTCGTTTTGATACTATATAGGCCTACAGAAAGACATAGAATATGAAATGCCATGACATTGAATAAGATTGCATTCATCATTGCGTGTCTTATCACGGTTGTCGTAACGTTTCAAGATACTGGATATCAAACTTGCGTACTTCATCATGCATGATAGACTCGGCACACGACGTCTTGTGGCACGCGTCTTGTGGCGGGCAGATAACGCCTTTAACCAGGAACTGGTGGCACCAGGCATCAATATAGAACATTCCACTAGGATTTCATCGGTATTTTATTGCATAACATCTCAAATTAAAATGGCCACCTTTGATACTTGTTTAATAGCTCAATGTCGTCGACTGTGAATTTCTTTTATAGTTTATTTTTACAAACGCAACAATGAATGAAATGAAAATTTAACGAAAAGAAAACCGGTAAAAATTAATGATGTCGAGATGTTATTTGTCCCCTCTTGTTCATGGTTGAAGACTTAGTGACGGCAGAAACGACATGTTTTTAACATAACGTTAGATGTGTTTTGAAATTTTTGTATTATATTTAAAAGTGCAGATGGTATGTACTCGCAACTCATCCGTTTGTGATAACAGGACTGGACTCTCAAAATGGGTGATATCATTGCGATCTTGTCATGGCCTCTACTATAGCATGTACTACGGGCATGAAAAATCCGTAAGAAAAACGATTAATACACTGTTCTTGGTTTACTAATGTAGATAACACCTGTGTCACATTTGACTTATTATTCAGTTCATTTTACCAAGTCTGTTTTATTAAACGTATTATGCTAATTAACGAGTTCTTCAAACATATAGTTCTGATTTGCTACATAATAGTTCGTGCCATTCTATAAACTTGCCAATTCATGTTCAATTTGGCGGAATTTTCGTACATATACTTTATATGTACCTTATAGAAACTATGAATATATAGATTGTACTCGTTAAAATGGAAAATGACAAGTACCACCAACACCCGGCATATTATAGTAGTATATTTCGCTCACGTCATTCCCGCATTATTTGCCACACACATATAATACACAGGCATACACACACACACACACGTACGCACGCACGCACGCACGCACACACACACACTCATACTCACAGAAATAGATTCACACTTGATTTTTAAATGCAACTGTAAGGTTTTATTACACTTTCAAATGGTTGGAAATCGTACCCAAAAGATTTGCTGTATTCCGTGACAAATACATTCATTAAGTACATGTCCATTTCACGTGTCCAAGCTCACTGACCACACGGCCTTGAGACAGATCAGTTTCCAGTGTTACAATCCTGTTCTACAACATGTTCAATACTAAGCTGCTGTTCTTGCTTCACAGAGAGTGTCGATTCGTCAGTTACTTCACTTAATTCTGTACACAGAGGTAGACTTTCCGACCCACTGCCCGGTTCGCGTTCTGTGGATGGAGGAACCTCCTCACTTTGTTCATTATTTATACCTTTAGCATTGGGCACTGAAGCAGATAATATGCAAATCGAAGCATCTATGTCTTTCGTTATAACAGACAACTCGCTTGTGGAATCCTCAGTAACTGTGTCAGTGATTGAATCCCTCGATGTCTTGTCTATATCCTTATTAGTGTGCACTGGAGCAGATAACATGCAAATCGAAGCATCTTTGTCTTTCGTTATATCAGACGACGTGATGGTGGAATCCTCAGTAACTGTGTCAGTGACTGAATCGTTCGATGTTTTGTTTATACCCTTTGCATTTTGCACTGGATCAGATGATATGCAAATCGAAACATCTATGTTTTTCTTTATATCAGGTGACATAATGGTGGAATCCTCAGTAACTGCATCAGTAATTGAATCCCTCGATGTCTTGTTGTCGTGGACACTTGAACCACTTCCACACGATCTCAAGCCCAGGGATGCAGTGTCTGAGCGTTCGGTATCCGACGCGGTTTGATGGGTAGTGGTTGCACTTGTACTAGATTCCAGAGAACTGTCTGAGATGGCGCCTGTGATCGATGCTGCCTTGTTTAGATGGAAAACAGCATCCTCCTCGTGGTCAGAACACACCGAACACGAATCAATATCCTCGTCCACGTCATCAGTCGTTGATGTTGTCTTCATCATCGATGGAAATAAGGTTTTCTCTGTAAAGAAATATGTGAAATATAAGCTAACAATATATTATATAAAATGCCATAACAAGAGGTACAAAAACATCCGTAAAAGCCGTAGACATTTATGTATTCTAGCATTATATCATCAGCAAAGCTAGGAATGGAGCAATCGTAAACATATACACTATATAGAGGAAATGATATAAAATACTGAATAATAGCTCATCACTACAGCATCAGCATGAGGTCAAAGTTCGATCCAACTCAGTTAAACGTTTACAGTGGACCCATTGAGTCTTTTCTCGTTGTAATCAGTGGCCCAAGACTAGCATGTGCTATCCTGTGTGGGGAAAGTGCATACAAAAGTTTCCTTTCTTCCAATTAGACACACTAGTCTATTTGAAGGCAACTGATTTCTTTGAGACCAAGCGCTGAAATAACTGTTTATCATTGAATAGTTGATAAGTATTAATCAATGTATTCCATTTGTCTTGTTAAACAAATGGTTTCCTTAATCTTTGATTGATATAGAGATTCTCACCTATGCATGTATCAGTTATGGTGGAACACAACGTGTCGCTATCAGCTCCCACGCCAGGTTCACGCGGGAACATGAGTAGTATCTTCTGTCTTCGAGACTCGTGGATTTCCTCTGAGATATTTTCTAGGCGGGTCAAGGCATCGGAGTACTTCCGTTTGGCTGACAGTATCGCCTGCTGCAGGTCACACACGTTCTGCTTCTGTTGCTGCAAACACAACACAACAATCAACTTAGTTAGTCAATCAAACCTAAACCAGACAGGGCATGTACCCATGAATCACGGCCAAAGCAGTCATGATATCATGTATTCAAAGATGATGTGCGTATCCTTCTCCACCGGTGGCACTCGTCGCAAACACAGCCATAGTGTTTGTCCGCCGTCTTCATCGAAACAGGTCATACTAAGGTATCGCATCATCCACCATATGTGTCAATGATACGTCATATCATAAAACGTATTGAAAGTTTTCACCTAATATATAGAATACATAATTATTAGTTAATATTTCCTGATTTGTCGTTTACATTCGCTTCAATATGGGAAATGAAACGAGCGTTTAGTTCATATCAAGTTTATGTTCCAAGTGAAATACTTTTTAGGCATTTACCTTCAGTTTTAGTTCGCATTGGGCCTTCATTTCAAAATATGGTCTGAAACAAAAACGTGAATATTAAAACATTTTGACAAGAACAGTACTATGGCCTTCATAAAATACTATATTTCCGCGATCATAAATTATACATGTACATGTACGTGTATATCATAAAATATACATAGACACGCGACGACCTAGACTAAGATATAATATAACTTGACGTGTTTTATGTCGTCTCGCACTCCATACAATCTAGACGACAAAACATTGACAAGGCCAAATGAAACAATAACACGAGATAACCTTTAACAAATCGTGTTCATGAATGTACTACACATTCAAGGTAGTAGCTATACCGGGGGTACTTCGTGTCACTACATTTGTAGTATGTTTTTCGTAGATAACATTAGTTTAGTTCAACGTAGAGTATAAAGGTAAACATTTTTGAAAATACAAACATGTCCTATTTTTGTGTCCAAATTATATAACTTTAGGTACAAAATAAGTATTGTAATGCAAATACATACATACAAAACATCTTCAGAAAAATCCGCCATTTTCTTTGCAGACGATGGATATTTTTGGAAGATTTTTTATATGTATTTGCATTACAATATTTTTATTTGTTAACCTAATATTATATAATTTGGATAAAAAAATAGGACAATTTATATTTTCAAAAATGTTTACCTTTTTTTCTCTACGTTAAACGAAACTAAAGTTATCTACGAAAAACATACTACAAATATTGTGACACGAAGAATAGTTAGTTTATTCTGCAATTTAAATTTGAGCTAGCGTTAGAACAGTCTTCATTAGTTAAAATCACGTCGACGAATGTTAAATTCTAGTCCTTATGTCTTGAAGTAAGTTTACCATTGCATGCGTAACGTCTTACTCCAAGCAGCGTGCTAATGATGAGTAATTGAAAGCATCATCAGAACGACATGCCATCTCATGTAGAATCATTTACTGCACTTCCATGTTGTTGCACTCTGTTACCAAAACTCATTACATGTGGCATTAATCCTTTCATGTAACAAGTTGGAAATCGCAGCTCTAAAGCCAAAACGGAGGAAATAGCCACACATGGTTTAAATTATAACTTGGGCGCTTACTTGTGATGATCATAATTAAAATAATTAATCTCTTAAATTTGTTAAGGATACGGCTCTTAATTGACATGTTATGGTAGCATAATAGCATTAGGTGCGAATGTACGGTAGTATCAATCTTAAATTTAGGATACTAAGTCCATTGAAACTTGAAATGGTGGCTTTAATTAGATCAAGCCTCAATTACGTCACTGTGTCAAATAAAACAATACAAAGAACACGTGTTAGTTGGGTGGGGTGTGGTGGGTTAGGTCGTGTTGTGGATGCGGAGTTGCAACAAAAGAAACATTTAAAATTGTATCCTACAAAGATACTTTCATAATGCATATTCCAGGAAAAGCTATTATTTTGTAAACGATCTTTCCATGGTGTTCTCTATTTCGTCTAATAACCAACACAAATCTTATTTTTCATTTATAGACATTTCTCGATTTCGATAAATATTTAATTATTGATACAAGTTATGAAAAAAGGTAATTGCGTACAATGTTGGTGGGAGAAAATGCACTAAAATTTAAATAGTGTATATTACGTGCAGGTAGGTAAAATGTGCTGTTAATTGAGTACATTGCGTATAATGTAGCTCAGTCCAATGACCTATGTCGTAAATAAAGATGTGCTAATATTTCAAGTACACAAACATGTATTTCATGTAATAACAACACTCGTTGCGAAACAGATCCGTACAAAGAAATCGCGATACAAAAAGTACTTACACCAACCGCGTTTTAATTACCCGAACGACGTTTAAATACAATATCGGAGCATGCCGAGTAATAATAGCTTAGTAATGAACGTAGCATTGTTCGTAAATAGACATCAAAGTGCGAATGTTTACGTGTTCGGTGTTTGCAGCACACGGCATGGCATGATGGTTCTTCAATTTGGTGGCATACCGCCAGCGAGAAACATGACAAGGAACTGTAGAACAGTGAAATCGCATCTCGCTACTAACTTAGTGAGTAAACGCCGGCGCATGCTTCATTGCGAGCCATGTGTGATCCTAATTAACTACGCTGGTTATTCAATAAAAAGAACAAAATCAGACGAGACTGAAGCAAAACACATCTGGATTTCTCAACGCATTTAACTTTTTGCAGACACAAATCTAAATGTGTTGGGTCTGTTTAAAGAAAACAACAGGCGAAGGATAAACCAAGTACACTTTTAGCTAATTCAATAATGGCGACTCAGCATTTTTACACATTATAAATATAAGGTGAATAGTTTTTATGAATTAGGGAAATTACATAGATCAAAACAATAATGTTTTGAAAGGGGATATGATGTCTAAAACACGGCAGTTTAGAGCCACATTCTACTAGATTTAAAATATAGAAGCCTCCGAGACAGATGCACGATCTTCCATCATGATGAATGGTGGTATTGACCACATCGCGGGCACTTTTTGTGAAGAGTTATGCTTTAGTCGTGTGGTACGACCACAGCATGTTACAGAATACAATGTGTATTGTATTGCCCATTTTTCCGTCAGCTTTGCCCTCTTTCATATACATACTTTACAAGGTGGTCCGTAATTTTTTCAACATACTGATTTTTCTCTGAGACAATACTTTTTTTTGTCAATATAACCATGCGTCTGACGTCCAATAGCCGCTGATTTATAATCGACGTATTCCAGTGGCGTCGTTAAACAAACAAACTTTATCTTTTACCTTACAAATCCATGTGGCACTATCAGTATTCACGGATCGATTAGCTATTCCAGTAACACACATGTGGTCAGATCTGGCTTGGTATGATGGCCAGAATATTAAAAGTTAATATTAAAGTTCGAGCTCACAGAGTAATCAATACTAACCTTGCTTTGGCAATGGACGACTTGAACTTCTTCTCCAGCTCCTGTAGTTTAGACTCAAGTTCCACAAAGACCCGTGAACGCTTCAAGTGTTCTTGTTCACTGATCGTTTTCTCTTTCTCGGCGTCCATCACCTGGTACATGTATTTAAACACTTTCAATCAACTAGCCATATCAGGCAGCATATTAAGTAAGTCAATGTTTATTTAATATTCCTAAAACTGTCCTTTGAAACAGGAAATAGTATTTAATCTTAAACGTCAAAGACAAAAACCTGTATTTCCAGCTTATCCACACTAGATACTAAATTATTTAAAGGTAATCAACTAGCCATATTAGGCAGCATATTAAGTAAGTCAATGTTTATTTAATATTCCTAAAACTGTCCTTTGAAACAGGAAATAGTATTTAAACTTAAACGTCAAAGACAAAAACCTATAGTTTCAGCTTATCCAAACTTGATAAGTACTAAATTATTTAAAGGCACTAGTTCTAACACGTATGCCACCGTACTTGCGCATAGCAATAAGATGTAAGTAAATTTTACTAATAAAAAATGCACCATTAGCCAAAAATATGCTACAAATAGCATGAGATAAGCAAGCATGGTGACTTAAAACTGACACCCTCCTCCAAATGACCGAAGTACCTCATAACGGAGACCGGTAACTTCATTCTGATCAGTTGCATTGGTTTAAGGTGTCTTTATTCAATGAAGGTTTAGACACCAACACCGTGGGTACGGTCCGCCATCAAAGGCCGGGATCCAATGTTGAGGCTACACCCAAAGTAAGCGGGAACTTTATTCTTAGACTACATTTTTGTAAATGTTGTTATGTAAACACACGACTAACCCGAATAGAGGCGTGGTTTAGCATTTCCTGCCATTCCGTGGACAACATAGCTGCTGACGATTGGTTCCCTTGGCTGTCAATCAACTTCTGTTCAGCCAATGCAATTGTTTCTTTAGCAGCTCTGTAAATACCAATGGCCGTCTGGAACTGTCTGGCCGACCTGAGAACCTCACTCTGTGCCTAAATAATTAACATTTAGATGCGAGGTATAATCACTGTTATAGATAATAATATATCGTAAATAGTCACATTTATATAAAATAATTCCATAGGTAATGTACGAAATTTTACACATATCATCATCGTGCTGATGTTTCTCATTGAACTCTGAATACTCTCGTCTAACCTGCGCAAGATTTTCTAAAATGTAGGTTGGGTACCAGTTATAAATAAGATTCTCCGTAGGACAACCTCCTGGATTGGGTGCCCAGGACAGCGTGCGTGAAACGTAAATGGATATAGACACGTAGATCTTTACCTAACCCGACCCGACCCGACTCGACCCGAACCGACTTGACCTGACTAGGGCAATTCCTTTAAGTTGATATTCTAGAAGTATAATATATTTCGCCATGATGTGGTTCTGATGAACCTCCCTGTCGGCCCCCACCATAAAATACATAGGAAGCTAGGACTTGTAGGTATTAACTCGTTTTATGGACCAGACTATTTGTTTCATTCCGTAATGATTCATTTTTATTATTTAATCCGTTTTATTATATTACAGGACTTGCATTCCTGTCGGACTTGTGTTTCTTTTACACCGGTACTCAACCTAGTTTAGTAAGTCTTGATGTCGGACATGTGGGAGATTTCATACAGGTGCTTATCCATCCCTACACACGTACACGACGCTCAGACCTACCGCTACTCGCGGGATCAAACATTATCACAGTTTCTCTGTTGGTGGCGATTCACAACATATCAGCCATCACGTAGTTGTACAAATTTGTCTGCTCTTTGACTGACTTTTGTGTCAGTTTAACTCCAGGAGCACTGATATCAGTAAACGTTCGTCAAATAGAATAAGCATTGAAATCGCGCGAATATGAGCCAATGCGGTTATATAGCTCCATGGGGAAACAACTATAACTGTGTAGACCCATCTATAGTGTAATCAAAACGAACATTCTGTTATCGCATTAAAGACCCACTCCTGAGGTTTAAGATGGATGTCGCCCTATGTGTTCATCTAATATTATTTCTAATCTATTTCTGGATACTATATTATTATACTGTGAACCGTATTAATAATTATTGCGACATGTATTTTTTCGCGAATCCGCCCCTATGTACATGTTCGCGACGTTTAAATTTCGCGAACGACCGTCGGTACATGAAAGCACATTATTATTAGGGAAATTACGTGTGTTTATAAATTTCGCGAATTGAGATTGAGCGCGAACTACGCGAAAATTAAAAGCAAACGAAATTTTCACGGCTTACAATACATAACGGATTGTTATTTATTAAAGTTAACATGTTACTTACATTATATTAGCTTAAATATAATATCAATATAAATACATGACTTGTATATCCAATGTGTATGTAGGATTTTTATATAGTTCTTGGACTTTTTCATTCAGTAATTTTGAACGATACAAATTATTTTAGACAAAAGTACACATTAATAAATTGGATGACCAGAAATGCATAGGATATACATATATTGATATTGTAGGCAATAATTATGATGTAAGTAAAAGTTAATTTAAAAAATAAGAAATACTCTGTTAGCCAGAAACATGTTACAAATAGCATTAGATTTGCAAAACGTGTGGATGTTATCAAGGGGAGATAATTTATACGAAATGTTTGATAGACGATAGTTGTCTTCATTCGTCTAAAAGGACGACGCATGCAATATATTTATACGAGATTTTAAAACGCAAATTTGCGGTATAAACCAGTAACACAGCCATACGCGTATCTCGGCAAAGGGTAGTCGAAAAAAACATTCAGTTAAAGTCGAGATTACATAATTATACTCACGTTCTCAAACATAATTATGCATGTGTTATTATAGACGTATTGCACACTCTGTATTACACTCAGCAGTACATACTCTGTGTGCACTCTCTGTATTACAAATTCTGTAGTACAACAGTTACTGTTAGATCAATGTGGAAGAGAACGTTAAACTAATTGACCTGTCTATGGCAACAAATTTAGAAAACTTGGTGAATACGTGTAGTTATGGTTTCTTACTTGTGATGAACGCATCATTTATATGCGTAATATACTAATAATAGGGGTATTAAAATCAAGATGATATATTACATTTAAAAATGTCAATTTCGTTACAAACACTTTATTTATATTAATGAAAAATAATTGACCTGACTAGCGCAAAATAATTAGAAAGCTTGGCAAATAATTGTAGTTGTGATTTCTTACTTGTGATGAAAGCAGCATTTATAATATTATACGTAATAATATGACATTGTGTATTAATAATTATCACTATGGTATATTAAATCTAGAAATATCAGTTTCGTTACAGACAGGTCAGGTCAGGTGAAGATGTTTAACGTCCACATTCACAGCAAGCTGTTATAGCAGACGTCTGTCGTGAGCCTGAGTTCTGGTCTAAGCCAGCCCTCGTGTCCACGACTCGTTACAGACAAAGTTAACGCTGTGTTTATTTATTTATCTATCTGAAAACACACCAAGACGGCGGCCTCTTTGATCTCGTAATAGCGTCGTGCTCGCTGTATTCGTTTTCTGATCTTCCGGCCCGTCTCTTCCATCTTCTTAGACGACTCGGAAAACGTCGCCCTGTACTGAGAACGAGCTTCCTGTAAAACACGAGTCAACATAACATCACAGTTCACCGTTAACCAACACTAACAGGTAATGCGTTTTAGAAAGTCTCAATAATGAAGCTATTCCAAACTTGTACAGAGATGCATGGATCCTGCAATTACGTTACTAACCAGTAATAGTAATACGTTGCTCCGTAGTGTGTGGTGTAGTTAGTAGTTTTAAAATCATGGCCAGGCGTGTGTTCAGAGAACTCGCTAGACTGGTTTTTGTACCAAATATTAAATGAATGTGATATGATAGAACACGATTGGTACCAGTTATAATTTACACGCGAGATTTCGCGATATATCTGTTCTCTGAACACGCCTCAGTAATTATATTAATATTGTATATAATAGTAACCAAACATGTAGAGTGTAACTATGATGGTTTCATTCATGCTTGCAATGGCTATCCGTTCATAAACACCCTTGTTCCTTGTATAACACACATCTCCTCGCTTTGACCAACGTCCAATGCCTTTATGTGCGTCTCCATCATCTTGCTAATATATAGATATATTTGCACTCTATTATAACTACATGTATATAAAATACATTTTTGCCCACAAGCAGATGTTGCTAAAAATCTATGAATAGATCGTTCATTTTCTGTATTCATCATCACATGTATTGATCTTGTATTGATCATGTATGTACATGTATACAAATAATATCACAGATTGTTAATGTCTTGCCCTTCAGTTTGATATAATACAAATTGATTTAAAATAAATTCAGTGGATTCTAACACACTGCGACATCGTATGAAATCAACAATCAACGGTGGGAAGTAGTCTTAAATTACCATACAATCCAATCTGTTACACCAAGAGGCAAAGACAATAATTAAGAGAAACTTCCGTCCTATATCACCAAAACTGTAATGGACCAAATCCATCATTAGGAGCGTCAGCATAAAAATCTATAATTATTCACATTACGAACTGGTCACTTCGGTATACAATCCCATATGTACCATCTAAAACTGCCACACACTGATGGCTGCCCATGCTAAGCTAAACAGGGTCACACATCCCACAAGATACCCTGCAGTCTACATACATGTCTCTTATATAATGTAACACTGGATACATCCTTGAAACTGTGCATGTCTTTGTACTTGGTAACGGACTGTGCCCAGTTGGGGATGAGGGTTGGGTGGTGCATGAGCCTTAATATAGGCACTTGCCTGTTGGCCAATCCCAAACCAAAGTTAATTGGCAATAAATAATGTTATGTGCACCCTAAACAAAGGTTAGTCTGGCCTGGTATGTGTAACTTGGATACAGCACTGGACAAGCGGAGTTTTAGGATAGCTTATCAAAGAGTAAAGTAAAAGTTTATTTTATTTAACGACACGACTAGAAACACTTCGATTATAAATCAGCGGTTACTGGACGTCAAACGCATTGTTATATTGACACATGGTCCCAGAGGAAAATCTCTGTCGCCGCTTCTCATTCCGAAAAACAGCAAGGGGTCTTTTATGCACCTTATCCCATAAACAGAATAGCACACAACATGGAATTTGATAAACCAGACGTGTTTCACTGGCTGGAACGGAAAATAGCCCGTAAAATAATCTGCGCTGTGGAGGATC
>JAULBR010090070.1:0-12466 GCA_032355825.1 Melanodrymia aurantiaca
TTCAAAGTGTCGGACGTCGGGGTAGATGGCCAAGACGGATCCGGAGCCCGTCAACGCTGCTAGCAGCTTTAATTATTATTATTATTGTCATGTATATATTGTAAATAGTTTGTATTCCTCTTACGCCGTTGCGCAACGGCCCGAGTGTTAAATAAATTCTGTTCTGTTCTGTACTTGTGACGACTTGTGTAGAAGATGCAACGCCGTATTCACGTTGAAGAAATGAATACACAATATTTTGATTCGAGAATGAAAAAGGAAAAGGTTGATCAGAGATTTTTTTTAGTATAGATTTTGAAAAAAATCCGGATATTTGATAACAATTCCGGATTTCCGGATATGGGTTGAAAATTCCGGATAGTTGGTAGGCCTGCATACAATAACTACCATGTTGCTTATCAACGAGCTACTGGCCTCCGTATTGTTGTGGTTAACGCTTCGAGATTCGGACTTCAGGCTTGTACTCACTGAACTTGTAGGTACTGGGCATCGAATTCCATTCGTGGCACAAGCTATTTTTAATACCGACTCCAACCCAGAGTGAGTTCTCCGCAAGGCTCAATGGGTAGGTGTACTTCCGCTTAAACCGACCAGTGTGCACAACTGGTTCAACAAAGGCCGTGGTATGTACAGTCCTGTGTGGGAAAGTGCATATAAAATATCCATTACTACTCCATCATACTAACACCAACTTCTGTTCTGGACAGGCAGTCGAGGTAGTTGGACTCGGTGACATTGACAAACATGCTTGAACCTTAATAAGATCTAAGCACGTAACAATTTAAACGTACTATAATATATTATATAGTGTAGTTCAAAGATGAAACAACAGTGAGAATGTTATACTTTAATAAGGTAGTACAAGTCATTAATAATAAAGACAGCGTTAATAATTGTAACACACATGCATTCATATTAAACTAAACATATTTACATCATTTAAAAATGTATATACATGTATATATATAAAATGATAAATGTTTATAAGATGGGGTAAAAGCCATGTTCAGGTTTCTTTTAAAGTACAAACATCACTCCACAGCTGATAAATGCTTTTCTTGGGATTAGGAGGGACAATGAGGGGATGAAATGAAATCCAAACTTCGTTCGGATTATAAAAAACAATATGAATTTATGCACATGTAGTCATACATTTGAAATTACTTAATATTTATTATAGTATTACAATGATACAATTTTTACTGGAATAAATATTGTTGGTTATTTTTGTTATCAAAGTCTTGTGCATATTTTCATCTCATCTCCATTCCATTACAGCTCGATTCAAGTGTTTTGTGATACCTTTAAAAACAAAATCTGGAATTTGGACAAATCACAAACATTGAAATATTTTCTTCATGTCTACAACTATTCATGATAAATTGCATAAATCTAATGCGTCCTAGTTCTTTTCTGACTAAAAATTATATAGGTGTGGATAGAGATCGGGGGTTTTGGAACATCAAACAAAAGTTTATATATTTTGTGACGCAATTTGTAAATTTATCAAATCATTGGTGAGACCATAGGCACTGGACACATTTTTGTTAATGTTTGTATGTTCTTCTATAGTATACAATAGTATAGAACATACAAGCATGTAACAAGTAAACAATGTGTTAACATTCCTTCGTTCAAGCCTGTTCTTGTTCTATAGGTTTTTAATGTAGGTGATCTGCTCCGAACATCTGCCAGAGTTTATCTTTGTTCCATTCCACTCAAATTAGTATCACTTTTAAACTACAACTGTCGACCTGTTGGTGTTGTTTACTAATACATATATACTTATAATTATATTGATTCTATCAGAGCTCTGACAAACTGTTTTGCTACTGAGATTACATGGGCAGATCCACAGGCCTAAAACTTATACTTTTTTTCAGATAATTTTTACAAAAAAAAAATCATAAACCTTTTTCAAATTACAAAACATTTAGCATTCTCCGTTTTGTTCGTTTACACCTTATATTGACACCCAATAGCCGATATCTTTTTTTCGTGCTTGGGTGTCGTTAAATACAAATATATAATAATAATAATCATCACCCTACTCCCACCCCCTTCAAATGTCTGGATCTGCCATTGTGTTTAGTGGGTGCTAAGAAACGAGCATTGACCTTGTTTGCATGACTGGCTGATCTCATGTCATGTAATACTAATATCTCTAATAGCCACCAGTCATGTTTGCAGTTCGACTGTTTGTACACCAGTAACAACAACATGTGGAAGTCATTATGCGCTATAATTGCTTTTATCGATTGCGGCGAGTGTTGTGGCTCGGAATTTAGGACGGAAAATGCATTTTACGGCTGGGTGTAAAGTTCATAATAAAAACTTGCTGCTGAAAACACTAGAGAGTACTGTAGTCTAGCCTAAAATAGTGTGTCATATTAATTGTTACTAACCTAATAACTACGTGTAGCCTACCATTATATATGCTCAACACCTAATGTCTTGATGAAACTACATGTACATGTATATATTCCGTGGTGTCAATTATATTAACTACATGACACTTAATTAGTTAGGTGTCATTAAATAAACAACTTTCCTGTCTGTGCTCCACGTGTCATACTAGATATAGGTGCTAGTAAACCAAATATTTTCCTTTCAGTAAACCATGTCATAATTATACATACATGTATATGACACGTACGGATCTATACGTATCATTAAGCAAACGTACCTTTCCTTTCCGTATACTATGTGTCGTAATACCTATATTAAACTTAGTTCATTATATTAGTCTTTTATGGCGTCATTAAATAAACCGTCTGTGTGGAGATAATCATGCATATTTGACACCTAGTAGCTGCCGATTCCTCGATGAACCCGTTGGGTTATTTCCCATTTCAACCAGTTATTCATGGTGTCTGTGGAAAAGTGCAAATAAATGTGATCCTTTGCTGTTATTCTATATTATGGTGACAGCGGGTTTCCTCTGTGCCTATGTAACAGTGCATTTGATTTTGACATCCAATAACCACTGGTTATTATTGATCAATGTGGTCCAGTGGTGTTCTTAAAATTATATATTTTTTTATCTATAGTTGCTGATAAAAGACAAGTAAACAAACACTTGTTTCAGATGTTATACCAGTATCTTCGTTTGTTATAGGAGCGGAATGTAGCTCAGCCAAAAATGTCCGCCTAATTTTTCGAAAGATCGAAGTATCTCAGTAGTATTCATCTTTCTCAGTAGGCTCGTTGGGACAATTTCCCGTTTTAAGCAGCGATCCACGACTATTGCGTCAAAGAATGGTATGTGCAATCCTGTCTGTGGGGGTAATGCACATAAAGGAACTCATGTTGTTAAACAGTGAGAGTAGTAGCAGTGGTTTCTTTAACCATGTTTCGATTATAATGTTCTATATGTTTAACATTCAATATCCGTAGGTTATTAATCAATGTGCTCCAATCTGTTATCGTTTGTTATCTAAACATCTAGCTGTAAGACTAAGAGTACTTGTCCAAGGCTAATCACATGGTCACCACAACAGTTTGAGGAATGCAAACAGGCACGTCGTTAACAGCATCAATGAGACTTTGTGAACACCTGTAAAACAGAAAACAAAATACAATCGTTATTAACATGACAATTTTATACTGCATAGGATATTCAAATCTAAATGTCAAAAAGGGTCAAACAGTCACAGTGGAGACAACAGAGGTGTTTCTGGTAAACTGGAGCTGACCATCATGAGCTGACCATCAGAACTAGCAAGATCAATGATATGACGTACACTGTACGTACATGAAGTGCCATAATCACTTATGATTTTTAAAATTTTCACACTTGTGTCATGATGCCATCACCCAATGTCTTTGTATTCCTATGCTACTGAATGCCCTTACACGTTAATTCTTCGGCCATTGGTCAACAGACATTTTCTATATTGATATTATAAATATAATTGTTTTCTGGAAGGTAAAATTTTCGTGCTTTATTTTCTTTCCATTTACATACATTTATTGTGATAACCCAGAAGATTTGTTATATAGGAACTAAATAAATCTAGATCTGGTTATGCCAATTAAAATGAAATGATAATTAGGCAAGTTATGAAACTAAATTTAATTGGCACATTTGGGCACATTTTCTAACTGGTAATAATGTTGTACTCATAATTATATCTTGCTAAAATATTTGTCAGTGAAGCTCGTGAGGAGTTCACATTATACACGCAACATTAACTTTGTAGTCATCAATTTAATTTACGTGATCCCTAGCAAATATTGAAGGGCATGTTAACATACTTGGGAATCATATGAGCTTTTAACAACGACATTTGTCAAGTGACTACACAAATTATACCTGTTCCACATACGACAGGGCCGTAAGATCCAAGAGCGGTTTTATCAGTAGATTTCAAAAGCACTTCAAAACGCTGTTTAAGCGATACGGCTTGATCACCTAAAACGTAAAATTACATATACAGTGGTACGTTTATTATTGTACAAATAGTATTGTACAAATAATACAAATAATATGTATATATTATGTAAAAAGAATTATTGTATGTTTTTATTTTTATTTCAGACGGACAATATGAAAGTAAAAAAGTGACCAACACTGAACAATAATTGTAATAAATGACTCGCGAAATTATGTGATGGAAAACTGCCATCCCCACGTTCTAATTTGTGTAACATTTTGTAATTATTTTTGCAAAAAGAACCCTACCATTTATTTAATGCTCACGTCTATGCATAAATCCTTGATCCGCACTTGTACTTACTTAAACACGTTTTTGCTCGTATAATATAATTTCATGGAAATGCACAGAAAAATAGTACGATCTTTGTTACTTTCAAATCTGTTATCATCATTCCCAAATGTTCAACCAAACAAGTATTAATTTGATATCTACAACAAAAAAAACCCCACCTATATAATACCTAAATAAACGGCCTATGTACTACACTGTACTACTACCTCAGTAGACCTGTTTTCCCCACGCCACAACACATCACATCACTCAAGCATCACAGAGAACGGGTACATGTATAACAAAAGCAGTAGGTTATAAATTATATAATCCGCTTTCAGTAGGATCGTAGTTATTATTTTTTAACAACAAACGTGTTCCAAGCACCATGCGGGTCTTTTGTTAAACGTATTATGTAACGGATCACTTGCTACTGGCTTCCTCTTTTCATTCTCAACACTCACCTACATCTACTTGAACATATAATAATTATGGTGGACTGAACGTTCAGGTGCTTTTCTATACACCATTATTATATTATATATATATAGACATCTTAACAAGATGGCAAGTTATTCATGAACTTATTGGAAGATGCCGGATATGGGATGTAAATCAAATCTAAAATAATAGCAGCCTAGATGTGAAAGAAATATTTCTAGCCTATATAATTATAACAGCCACTCAACTGGAAAAATCGTTTTCTTAGTGCGGATTTACTTCACTGGTAATATCATTCACTACACACAATGAAACAGCATATAATTATTATATTATTTATCCCGTTTATTTGCTTACCAGTAAAATACACAGCTACGGACATACAGTCGTTCTCACTATTGCTGACGCCGACAGCAAGATTCCATTTGCCCGTTTCAAGTGCTTCAGCATATTGACGCAATATGGCTTGTCTGTGAAAATGATAATAATAAAGTACATGTACGACCAGGGAAGCATATTACATGTACTATTAACACAAGTAGGGGAGATCCCGCACAGTGGATATATGGGCACAGTAGATCACACTCTATAAAATATATCAACTACAAATATATATAAACAGTAGAAAGATCCCTTCATTCAAATTTAGAACGATCCCTTCATCCAAATTTAGAACGATCCCTTCATCCAAATTTAGAACGATCCCTTCATCCAAATTTAGAATGATCCCTTCATAAAAATTTAGAACAATCCCTTCATTAAATTTGGCTACCTGTCTCCGTGGCGCAGTGGTTAACACATCGGCCTTAAGACAGGTGGGAACTTTTAATAATACTACATGTATATATGTATCTCCAAATTACATTTCATATAAATCAAATTGTTCTATTTTGAGAGAGGTATAGGTACATTCAATCTTGTTATGACCACTATATAAGCACTATAAAAAGGAACTGGTTTGTTTTCGTATTTTGACGCAGGGAGAGAATCGTCAACACAGAGACCATGCACTTGTATTGGCACCAAACAGCCTGTGCTGTTTTCTTCTAAATGTATTAATTATTATTTGATGTTACCTGCTTATTGTTGCTGGTTTCTTTGTGTTCACGTGTACTACTAGCATGTCAACGGCTTTAATATCTGCACACGCCACTCGCCCTGCTCCTCGGTTTTCTATATGCACAACGAATGATCGACCAATAACTGAAACATATAAACATATAAATTATAATAATATCGACAATGTATATACTGGCAGATACGTTTTTTGATGTTTCGATGAATAACTGTGATTTGTGAATATATGCCATCTCATTTTGTTGCAATATCCCTTCGACTCTGCTTTATGCATATATACGCATTTGGCCATGTCAATGTTTTGTTGCTTATATTACATAGGAACCCATGCAGAATACTTTGTCAGCAGCAAGGAGGCATTATTGGTATGCATTGTCCTATAGGCATGGCAGTACATACCATGTGCTTTGTTAAACCATTCAGGGTCAATGCAGGGGGGAAGTAAAATTTTGATTTAGTACTTAGGTCCTGCGACCCCAGGATGCATAAATAGTTATCTACCCTCGTCCTACCCTACACCTGAGAATGATCCCTTCATTAAACCATTCAGGGTCAATGCAGGGGGATGTAAAATTTTGATTTAGTACTTAGGTCCTGCGACCCCAGGATGCATAAATACCTATCTACCCTCGTCCTACCCTACACCTGAGAATGAGACTCACCAGAGTACGGTCCGGACAGTGGAATGTCAATGTCTGTGAAAACTCGTTTTCCTCCACCAACGTCGTACGTCCCAACTTTGTTTGCCTGATCACCAAGTTCACACCTCAAGGGATTGCTGCTTTTGCACTTGTCATACTCAGTCTAGTAGAATTAATCATGTATTTGTGTTAAATATTTGTTCCTAAACTTAAAAGCCTTCAAAGGCAAGGACAAACATGCAAAACAACATAATTTTATTCTCATCAGTGGTTTAAATATTTAAAAATATCCTGTCATCCTAATATTATAATTATACGTTTGATTATTAAATAACAGAAAAAGATAATCTAGCATGTTTGAGTGTCGCATGGAGACGGGTAGTTTTGTAAATTATACACACAGAGCTCGTCGTGTGCACAGTCCAGACGTTAGTGTTAGTATGCAAGGGATCTTTTATATGCACCCTCCAACAGACAGGACAAACGTTGGCCTTTGGTAACCAGTAGCGGGATTCGAACACAGTACGTACCTGTCTTGGGGCCCGTGGTCTAACGAATACACCACGGAGACCGGTTACTGTCTAAAGTTCAATGTAAAGTATAAAGTTAACACTGTTTTATAACATTTTGAAAACAACTTACATTAACGTTGACCATGTATGGGTTAAAATGTGGACCCGCACTGTTGCACACCCCAGAAGCTGCCTTCCCGTCACCAGAAATGAGATTTTCGTGAATATGCCAGTTGTGCGCCAGTGTCTGAAATATTAATATTTGCATTTATTTAAAATTTGCATTAACGGCTTTCAATTATTTAAAAGAAGCCTTTATACTGACACCATACAAGTAGCATTTTAACTCTCACAAAGAAAACAAAACAGCCCAATTTGTAAATATTGAATGCTGGAGGAATAACTATAGTACAGATATTACACTGATGTAAACACAAAACTTCTGGTAATAGTCCAGGTGTAGATGGAGGGACGTGTCACCTGAAAGGGGAATTAATGGGACTAGTATTTTCGTGTATCTATCTGTATCTGCATCTAAAACCTAATTTGCAAATCTTTGTTTTGGCCTTAAATAAAAATATTTGATAACATACTTCACAGAGGGGCCAAATAACCCAATTCTGAAATGGGGGGTATACTTTAATTTTTGATGTTAATAGTGTTCTAAAATCATAGATATGTCCACACTATATATGCATTTTATTGCTAAGATACTGGCCTTGGTAATAAACATAAATTTATTGACATAGCTTCCAAGTTTATATAATTATGGCATTCGAAATGTGATATTTTTCCAAAAAATGCCCAAAAAATGAGGGGTATGGTTATTTTTCGAGGCTATTCGTACATACGCCATGTCGTTTTGGTCATATATTTATATTCGTTGGAAAGCTATTGCACCCAGCTATCCAACGGTATCAAGTTTATTAACATAGCTTATATAGGGATGGAGTACATTTTGCCTATCAAACGTCAAATCAATAACGAAAAAAAGTCGTAAAATACGTCGGGTTACTTCAAAGGAAGGGGTCAAACGAGTATTTTGCCCCAGAGATTGTGCGATCAACAGGCGGATCCTGCTACAGGAAGGTTTCAGGTAAACGAAACTAACAGTCCCATAAATTCCCCTTTCAGGTGACACCTCCCTCCGTCTACACCTGGACTATTAATACCACTGTATATGATACCACTACATGTATATATGTAACTGTTGTTTCGTTGTTATTAATGCCTACTGGACACAAAACGAAGTTATCTAAATTTATTATCTAAATGACCTGAATGAAATGTGTCCCAAGCGGATTACAACAGTATTTTGCTGAGCTTTATCCACGACAAAGTTCAGTTGGTGTCACGTTAATGGATGACAAATCGAT
Source organism: Melanodrymia aurantiaca (assembly GCA_032355825.1). Lineage (NCBI taxonomy): Eukaryota > Metazoa > Mollusca > Gastropoda > Neomphalida > Peltospiridae > Melanodrymia > Melanodrymia aurantiaca. The sequence goes on from JAULBR010090070.1 coordinate 8,757, forward strand.
CGGCGATGTCGAAATAGCAAGTGGAAATACAAGCAACACACCCCAATCTCATTTGTGATATAAGACACAGTGTATATATCGGGCATCCAGTCATTAATAGTTTTTTCATCTACGTTCAAACATGTATGACGTTAAAGTCTGGATTTCTTATTTTATATCTTTAGTTGTTACATGCGGTGAGTATAGGATTGAGTTTTCATTATAATTAGAACAAATACGAAAACAGCAAATTAATAACATTCCACATAATTTATATATACGATGTCTTTAATAGCTATACATGTATATTATTTTTACGTGAAGATTTGTTTTAATTATGTCATCTACATTACATTACCAACACCAGACTTAATTTTTAATGAGAATTAGCTATGACAACACAGTACACCAATAATTAATCCAACAAAGCATTCCCGATTGATAATCGATGACGTCACGTCCGTTAATTAGCAAAAACTACCGAACAAAGAACGAGAAATCAGACTATAAAATTCATTTTGATACGCATTGTTAAATTAAAGAAGCTAAATCAACATTTTAAAAGATATCTGCTTAGCAAATAGGAATGGCGGGTTTCCTCTCTCATACTAACACTAACTTTTGCACTGGAAAGGCAGTCGAGACAAATGGGCTACATGCCCAGGACAGACTTGCTTAAAACCCAATTGGATATAAGCACGTAAATAACTTATAACTACCTACCTACCTACCTAACTAACTTACTAACTTACTAACTAACTAACTAAACGATGGTTCTCGTGCTGGCCCACTTAATGTTATGACAATAGCCTCTTTCTATTATAATTATGTGTTGTTTTTCTTTTAAATTAACAATCACTTTAATATTGTCTTACCTACATGGTTAGTTATAACGTATCGGCTTCTATCCAAGTGTGGTTCAAGCACTTCCGTCCTGCGTGTGTAGCTCAGCTGTCTTGGCTCTCTGACCAGGACAGAAGTTTTTAGGATTCATACTACATGCATTTATTTTTTAAACTGCATCCACATTATTTAATTGTGCCGACTTACTACGGCAAACTATCCATATGTATAATATAAACAGGTTTCTTCAGTCTTGTTGTTCTTTTGTATAACAAATAATTTTTGTTTTTTAGCTTTGGCTAGTAAATTTGAAGTACACACGACTTTGACTGGATACTACACAATTCTAGTGAATGATTCTGTCTGGCTCAGTTATGCCGACAGGTTTTTCTATATAAATGGCGAACGATACAGAATTTCAATCACGGAAGAAAGCCTCATTCTGGATAAAACGACGTATACGTCAGGAACGGATAAACTTGGAGCGTGGAATGCAGTCAACTACTGGTACTATGCAGGCGATGTTCCGCTTCTCTTGTACATCAAATCGTACACCCAGACTGACACGCCCTTTATTATTTTCTCTCAGGTGAGACACATCAAACATGCGATGTGGATAGTTTTAGTTGGCCCACCACATATCGTATCAATAGTTTTAGTTCACCAACATACCACCCTTGCGTTCAATACGGCGAGCTCTCGCGAACAATTTGACTGGTACCGATCGTGTACTATCATATCACATTCATTTAATGTTAGATGAAACACCGGTGACAAAACGTTTTGTTTCGGTAGCAAAACGCTCGCCCTATTGAACGCAAGACATATACATGTATAGTTTCAGGTGACTAGTCCATGTGTAGTAGAAATAATGAATAGGAACACGGCTATGCAACAAAGGAAACCGGACGTAATATATCATGAATTAGTAAAACCACGACAAATATTTGACAGTTCATAATCTCTTGATTTTGTACAGAAATACTTGGTTGCTGTTAACGGAACCAAGTCACCACGAGAGATCAAAACCATCAGCGGATTTCCAACCTTTGACCTATTCACGGGTGCCGCAAATCTCGGCTACATCTCATACGGCGGCACGTGGATCGGAGATACAAACAAAAACATCGGCAAGTAAGACGAAACATCACTTATTCTAGAGATTTGTATTCACTATGATTGTATTTATAAGATTAAAGAAACGTACGGATTTACTAGCCTATTGATAAAGTTTGTTTAACGACACCACTGTCTTGTCTAGAACACTTTGATTATTAATCAGCGGTTATTGGATGTCAAACTTACGGTTATATCGACACTTGGTCACAGAGGAAACCCATTGCCGCCACATAGCCTACTCTTATCGAATAACAGCAAGGGATCGTTTATGTGCACTTTCCTCACAGACAGTAGAGCACACAGTACGGCCTTTGGTAGACCGGTCGTGGATCACTGGTTGTAACGGGACATAACCCTCTGAGGAGGATCGAACCTTCGACCCATCGAGTCGCAGACGGACGCTTTACCGTTGGACTACGCCCCGCTCCTGGTATATTGGTCGATCATCCACGATCATCACACCATGCATCGCAAAATGTATTCTACTAATTTTAAATGGCATAAGTGTTCTAAGTGATGATAAAGTAAAGTTTGTTTGTTTAAAGACGCCACTGGAACACATAGATTATAAATCAGCTGTTATTGGACGTCAGACGCATGGTTATATTGACACATGGTCTCTGAGGAAACTCACTATCACCGCTACCTGGGATACTCTTCCTAAAAACAGCAAGTGGTATGTTATGTGCACTATCACATAGACAGGATAGCACACACTACGGAATGTGATAAACCAGTCGTGTATCACAGGTCTGTTTAACTAAGCGCCTTGATTTATTCTAAGGGAATTGTAAGGGATTTGGTTTATGGTAAGACCTTTGTTATGGCCTAAATTCAGTTGGCTGTCCCTGTACAACGTATAATGCATACTCTATGAAATTTTTTGGTGAATTTTGAAAATGTAATCTCCTTAAAAAAAAACTGAGGAAAGGCATGCGCATCATGTGTCATTACATATATAAATATTTCGGCAGATGGTGGCTTAACGCAGAATTGCAAGATGGATATAATGGTGGCCCCATATGCGTGTTTGATAAGAAAGGAAACGCCATTGTGATATCTGCGTTCAACCAGTTCATGTCCGCGTCCATCCACTTCTACAAGAACTCAGGAATAGCCCGGGCCTACTGGGGCATTATGGGAGATGTTGACAGCATTCCAGCTGGATTTGAGTACCAAACCATTCTCTACTATAGTCCAAATGGCATTAATAAGGTAAATACAATCTCTATGGAGGCCAGTTTTTCTAAATGGTAAACAAGAATGGTTGTCTTTATTACATTTATGTTGTTAATGATAAGATTCTCATTCCTATATATATAAAACACACACACACGCACACACACGCACACACACACACACACCGTAACGTATAATGTTCATTAATTAATATTAAAATATGACTCCACATTGATCAGTATTCGGGAGATGTACTGAAACCGACTGAAGTAGGGCTATCAGTTGTAAACCCAGATCAGAATGATTAGGATCCCAGGCAAGTCGTAGCTACAAACATCTTCAATTTATTGACCTGTCTCCCCGCTATTCCAGCTCTGGGGTAGGCAAACTCTTCGCAAGGTTGTCAGTGGTAAGACTAGGCTCCTCCCGGTGACGAGAATTTGCCCTATTCCAATGTCTGCTCGTAACGTAAAAGAAATAACAAAAATTAGAATCTGCGCACACAAATTAAAAATTGAAACTGGCAGATATATTAACATAGAGAGATCTCAAAGAACATGTAAGGTATGTAATTCCGATGAAATAGAAGA
>JAULBR010090081.1:0-12464 GCA_032355825.1 Melanodrymia aurantiaca
CTCCAAATTGATAAGTAGCAAGGGATCTTTCATATGCACCTTCCCACAGACAGGTTAGCACATACCATGGCCTTTGTATAAGTGGTATAAGTGGTATATTGAGCCTTGCGGAGCACTCACTCTGGGTTTGGAGTCGATATGCCACGAATGGGATTCGAACCCAGTACCTACCGGCCTGAAGTCTGTAGCGTTAACCACTGCACCACGGAGACCGGTCTATGGATCTGGGCACCAAAAAAGGTTTTAGATCCTTTTGAATAGTTGATTAGTATGCTACTTAATTAGTAACACCAGACATTTTTATATCTTATATTGCATTTTTGATCATTGACATCAATGTTTAATCCATAAATGCAATTACAGATGATGAAGTCTAACAATTTTATACATATAAATTCCTTAGGCGTCGAATAGTCCCTTCTTATAAACCCAAGTAAAAATTACCTTTTAAGTAATGTCAGTACTCATTAACGAATTAAATGCAAAAAGAATTTTGATTCAACTCGAGAGTGAGAACAAATGCTTAATTAGTAACACCAGACATTTTGACATCTTAAATTATGTAATTTTCATCACACCGGTGATCAAAATAAAATTAGCTTGAAATTTACGTTAAATTTGTGGCTCAATTATTTTTTTGGGCCCTATATGGCCCAAACCTCAGTAATGTGCAAAGTTAAGAAGTACATTTGGTCTTTGGAAATAACAACCCAAATAGAATCAAGTATACAAACCTTTTGAACTCAACATTATGAGCCTATCAGCTCCCCAACTATTTAGCTACACACTTGAAGGTGAAATATTGCTTGGGAGCATAACAATAAAACTTTAACTAAGAACGTGTTGCTAACAAGAAATAGGCATTTAATTGGTTACCACATCTAATTAGTTACCGACGACAGGTAAATGTTTACAACTGCCATAATATGGCCATAAAACACGTACAAGGATCGTAAACTCTTATCAATAATTTTTGTTCTCCGATACTACTCAACACTCATAAGACACATTTTGTAAAAAGTTGATTTAGAGCTGAAACAAAAATCAACATTTATCACTGACAATTTATGTGAAATGGACGAGCATCAAAGAAAAGTCATTTGATGCAACACCTAAGAACGAGTACACTTTTACAACAGATTGGCAGAGATAAGTTTGACAAGCAGTGAACAACTGCCGATATGATGAAATTTATATCTTTCTTTTCATAAAAAAACATTCTTAACCAACTAAAAATACCTTTTATCTAGCCTAGTGGAAAGATTTCCTGATGATATTGTGAAGGAAACAAGATTATCTGATAACGAAACATGGAAATTCATTAACTAGGCAATTGGAGGCTTTTTACAGCTGTATGTGCGTACTCGAACAATTCTTCTTTGTGATCTCTATCACCAAACTAATAATAATATAACCGAGTGACTATGTTATCAAGATCGGCTTTTAAAACTTAAATGACAAGTGCAAAGTAATTCTATTTTTGCACATATACTTATGTAACGGACCGTGCATAAATGTCTACTTTTTTTTTACAATGCAAGCAAAGTTATGGTTGGGTTTGACCCCTTCCTCCCCTTCTAATCCTAACATGAAAAGAAATCCAAACATAGTTTTTATTCTCTCCCCATCTTCCTCACCTTCTGAACCCTTACCACCATTATCCAGACTGCAACACATTCCCTAAAGTATAAATGATAGCGAACATGTTCTAGATACTCATATTTGGTTCATTAATATACTTCAAAAACAGCATAACATAATAAAAAATATAATGAACCTGTATCAAACAGAACAGAAAATAACAGTTGTACAAGATTTCTTTTTATCTTCAGCGGCTTGTCATTAGTAGATAACTGGAACATAAGTTTGATATCAAAGATAGAATTTGTTTTTTATGTTAAATGTAGGTGTGCAAAGAAGGTCACAGTGACCTTATAACAGTACACAACATACTATCATCCCAAGGAGATAAAAACGCAAAGTACATACTGGCGAGATTCAAACCTGTTGTACCTATTCACATGGCATTGGACAAACCAGGATCTTGACCACTCGGCCAATCTGGTCAACCACAAAAATAAATACCATATTAGACTAAGTTAACAGCGACATATTTTCATCATTGCATATTTCAAATTCTAAGACCTGTACAGATCTGTAAGTCGGATTTCATTATTAAAGGTGTTACTTATTGCGCAGGGAAATAATTCCACCAGTTTTTAATCAAAATGTTACATAGAAAAATAAAACCAACAAATTAATGAGAATATTTTGATTGACATGTACTATGTATAGGAACATCATACATGATGAATGAATGTTTGACTTATTAAAGATTAAAGTCAGTAAAACCAAATTAATTCATGAAAAACAAGAAGCCCATACTGACATAGGCCTAAAAGATAACCTAAGAAAATTGTTAACCCCACCTACCAGGCTCGTGGAGTGCAGGTCACTGAGAGGAGTGGGTGGGGATGGGAGGATTAGAATTACCAAAACAAATTAACTAATTTGTTGCTCCATGTGTCATGGAAATTTGCCAAAAAATAGTAGATGTAAAGAATTACAGTTAAAATGCATTTCTATATACCCGGTATAACTACTGTATATAGTAAACTTCACCCTCTGGCGAAGAACAACATTCACAAATTAAATAAATCATCTACATGTATTGACCGTTAAATATATATATAGAGCATTGGATTATAGCATTTTGATTCAAGTAACCTTAAAAAAAAACTATCGGAAGTATTCAAGCTCTCCTTCATGTTAATGTTGTACAAATTCAAAATGATTTTATCTCTTTCACATTAAAGGGGCAGGAACTGTTTTCCATGTTAATTGTAGTCTGCATGGTATTTTATATGTATTTGCTGAAACTAAAAACTGAGGTAAACTTTCTGTCAGATGCTATCAGCTAATTCTCTAGCTATCTGCCAAAGCTGCTTCAAATGCCACAATTAATTCAATCCCATGTTTTATTTATTGTAACAGCACTGATCTACACTAACGCAACAAAGACAAAAACACAAAAGTTGAAACAGATAATTATTTGAGTTAATCTCTATGTTTTTAATGAAATAAATTTTAATTTAAGTTATTAATTTGCGTATTTTAATTCCATCTGTTTCAATTAACAGTGTCAGAAGGATTTTTAGTATATATACAGTATATACTTTGCTACAAACAATTGTTAATAGATCTAGCGAAAAGTATAGATCCAGAGACCTATCGTAACTCAGTTACATCCAGTTCCTGCACTAACTAGTCAAAGTGCTTTTATATGCACTGTTTACACAATATTTTATATTCAACAAGTCATATCAATTATCATGTATTCAAATGGGATGTGTATTTCCACATGAGTGCATTCAGTCAAATTATTGGTCTTACTCAGTAGACTGTTTTTCTGTTTTGCCAATTCCAACCAATGGTGCATGACTATTACATCAAAGGCTGTGGGAAAATGCATATAAAATATCCTTTGCTGCTAATCGACAAGAGTAGCCCATGTTACTTCTGAAACCATGTTTCTTCCAATAGCTGGTGATTATTAATCAATGTACTCCAGTGTTGTCCTTAAACAAACCATATTTCTTTATCTATTATCTTTATATTTAAAGAGCTGTGGGATCTTGGTGATGTTTGCTGCAACTGAACATGTAACTTGAGTTCAAACTGCCATCACTTGAGCTAGCAGAACCGAATCTTATCAGATATATACAATCTCTCCTGTTGGTTACTACACCAAAATTTAACTGTTAACTGGAAGTCCTTGATAGTGGTTTGAGAGTGGTGGGTACATGAACTTTCAATGGATATAAATATCTTAAAATTTGCCATTGCCAATGTTTTCTTTCATGCACCACTAATATTTATAAAACATATCTAATTCTTTACCTTCTATTTTAAGAAAACTACTCCCATTTTTCCTACAGAAGGAAAAAATCACTTCCATCGATGAGATCTGCTCTCTACATCCATCCACGAATTGCATTTAAGTTTCACCTTTTCAAATATCACTGATGTCCTTTGTTAGCAAAGTAATTATTTTGCAACGCAAATTTCAATTAACTTACATTACATGCAATCAATACGATGTTCCACAGTATAATAACCTATTAAATACGAGTGAAATCATTGTGAAAATTACAACAGAATACTGCTTTCTTTGGCACACATCAAAGAACTTGCTGCTTAATGACATCAATTTGATCCAGTTTGATAGATGACAGCACAATTTTGCAAAATGTATCGTTTTACTATAATCAGTAATTATATAGCCCACCCATTATCTGTGGCTATAGATGTAGCACCACATTTAGATCACATTATCACACATCATTGTCTAATTTACATCATAAATATGTAGTTTGACACAAAGCTTTTTGTTCACAGGTACACAAGACATCAACTATCACAGACACATTGAACAAATCTTAATGTTAGGAGAGAAAAATCACTAGTAGATCAGCTATTCAATTGTCCTGAGTAGAAAACAACTTGTAGCTTTTAAATTTGTTTTGTATTCAAAGACAATTAATTTTAACAACAGCAAACAAATAAAATCAATATTATCTTCCTCAGCATCTTCATAATAGTGATTTACATATACATGTACATTGTATAATATGTTACTGGATTGTCCAAACACTGACTAAATTATTAGTTCAGATGCATAAAAGATAGAGCCAATAAAGTTTGGGCAAAAAATATGTTAGACAATTAGCAATATATAAATGTTTGAAAAGAAAAAAGAAAAGAAAAAAAGAAAGATTATCTATAGACATTTTATTTTCCACACATTTATAACACCACTTTTCACACAACTATATGAACCATGACCTTATAATATATAAAATAAATAATATTTGAAAAATTGGAGAAAAAAGGAAAGATTATATAAAAAAAAAATTCACACGTTTATAACACTGCTTTTCACATAAACTATATGAACCATGACTATATGCTTTTAAACACTGGCACTGCATAGGCTACCATTATCAACTATAGATAGTTCAAACAGTTTGCATCAAACTATATATTGAAACTTCACGAACAACAAGAAAAATAACAATGGAGATCGATACAATAACCAAATTATACAATAGCATGGCATCAAGGATTTTGATTGTCGAGATATTTCAGAAACGGCACCAAATTCCATACTTGATACCATTTGCTACGTGCAATAGAATGGATAATACCAAAGTTTAGTCTCTTTGTAGTCAAGCAAATAGTTAATTGCAAAGCTTTGATCAAAAACAATGCACCGATTGCTCAGGGCTTACTTAATTTTTGTTTTGAGTGTGTAAAAGCTTCCTGTCAGAAATTAATGATAGACAATGTTTAGACATGGACAGCATCACAAAAAGTGAATGCCATCACAATTTCTGCCATGAATGCACGATCAAAATATATAATGGCAGCCATTAGATGACATCCATTATCCACTTCACACGGATAATCCCAGATCAATAGTTAGTGTTCTGTGAACTTACTTACTTAATGTGTTATTTGGACAATGAACAGTTGATAATAAACCCTGTCTAATGTGCATGCATGCTATTCAAATGAAACTACAACAAATAGAATGCAAATGAATCTATACCACGCACTGTCTCGATTCACCAACAATAAAACAGAGAGCAAACGAACAATGTTGACCCAATACAGTCGCTTCGTTTGGAATAAACGTTGGAGAATTGGTCTGTAAGCTGGCTCCATGGGTTCATACTGCACAGAATACCTTGTATTTATTGATTGCTAAGTTTTAATTAACTTTTCAAGTGCTGCCACATGAAGCTGCATTTGGTACAACTGTTGAGCTACACTGGGCACACACACACAAACTCTTCCCGCAACAGTTGATAAAACCATGCGTTAAAGGAATAAATTAAATAATTCATGGTGATTATTGAAGCTTTAAAAATAAAGGTCTCGCATCAAGTAGGTAGAAAACAGAAGATTGATTAGCAGAAGTGTTATCTTAGATATCAATCCACGACATCAAAGAACAGACAATTCCAGTATTAAAAGTCATACATTTCCATGCTACTTCTTTCCTCTTTGTTTAACTAATATTTTGATTGTCCAAACAAATACGTATTGGCGTGACCATATTTCTTTGCTGGAAGTTCGATCAGGGCAATAGAAGTTATTGATGAACTCTGATAATGATCTATTTCAACCCATACGGCACAGAGCAAATGTTTGGAACATCCAAACATCCGTGGGGGCAGCGATGTAGAGGCTGGCGATCTTGATGCCTGTTTGATCAGGAGTGGTACATGTTTACAAATTTTCGTATGACGATGAATAAACTTTAGAGACGGGTCTGAATAATTACCAAGAATTGATCTCTCAATACGATAGTGATGAGAATGAAGAGGATCTCCAGAAATGTCAACAACGGGCAGACAGAGATTAAAGGAGAGATTATCACGATAATAAGCAAATCCAATTAGCAATACAGAAAAGTAGCCTGGAAGCATGCAGCAAATATGGACTGTCTGCTGATATCACATGGCAGTAGACCAACATTTGTAATTGTACTAATGATCAAATCAAAAGCAATTTAAAAATAAAAATGGAATAACAGTTATATGGTATATCACCAAATTGTGTAGCCCCTGGCTTCTGGACAGTTTAAGAAAATAATAAAAGACTTGTGGAAAGTAGCCTTTGGTCAGTAATTAGAATCACAGCAGTAGCTGACAGTCATCACAATGAAGCCCTCAATCAGTGTCAAATCAACACCACGAACCCGCAATATGTCTTGCAATTCCTAATTCTCCATTTACCCCAATAACAAACGTAAACCAATAATCAAACACCATAAATCATTATTACAACACCTGTCTTCTTCTGCACTGCCTCCGTCCCAGCAGGGCCAAGTGCAACTGGTAACTTCCTGTCCTTTCAGCCATGTACATGAACCATCTTTAATTGCAGAAAATTACAACCATTGACAATCAATTATTGATCAGTTTGATTACTGCAAGTATATCTCCACAAGCAGATATGATTTTCCGACACTGAATCCAAGACGGGGGAATTCACTAATGAATAGAGAGGTTCATTACTGGAAAAAGCTGAAATATTGCTTCTGGTCTTCCCAGGGGATTTATTCCGCTCTCGCCAGCAATCCCAATTCAAACAAGGTTTTTATAACCATCAGTAAGATAAAACAGTGATTATACATAATACAGAACTGTTAGGACTTAATGAGTAAATCAGTGTGCAACTTCAACAGGATAGTTAAAAATAACATAGAGTCATAAAATAGTTGTACCTAGAACTCAGCGAATTAAACATGCTATTTGGGGCTAATGATGTTGATTTGGCGATGTCTACTCTCCATTACCTAATTAAGTAACCAGTTTATCTTAGAATGTTGGAGACAACATCTACATTATGGCTACTTAGACTTATGGCCTACATTACTTACCAATCAACCCCAAACAATCAAATAAATTAAAAGCAAACGTTGATAATCGTCTAAGTACACAAATATACAAATGTAATAAATATACAATATTTCGCTATCCCAAAAATAGTAATTTTCAAAATGGAATAGTAAAATAAATTTTCCAGTCTTCCGTTGTGGAAATAAAACATGAAATAGTGAAATCTGTCTGACTATTCCTTCCAAGTAGATTCCTTCTATAAGTAAATGTTTGTTCTTTCATTCGGCAGCTATATTTATAGTACATAAAGTCTTGCTCAACAAAATATCGTCTCTTATGTGCTGATAACAGCTTTCATAAGTCTAATAAGTTCTATATTTACTAATGTATGTATTTTTAAAAGGATAGTATATTCTCACTATTCCTTTGACTATTCCTTTGGAATAGTATTAGTAGTAAAAAGTTTATATTTCGGGCCCTGTAATACTGTATAAGGTGACATGTCCTAAACATTTAGATCATCGCACAACATTTTGAATGAAACAGAAATGATTCCAATTCAGGTGTTTTCATTCATGATATAACTCGATGGCATGAAATAAACATGTTGTACGATTACAATGCCCTTTATGAAGTATAAAGTGAAATTAACGGGAAATATAATTATAATGGTGTTAGTGTAAAATCATTGCAAAATTGGCTTTACAAAACAAAAACATGTGTTTATCCTCTGACAAAATATAACTTCCTTGCAGAATAAAATGGGTTTTAATAGCTACGGGGTAATCAACAAAAAATATGATGACAAAGTGCTAAAACATTGAAAATCAAATTACCCATTACTTGGTACGAATGTGCACTTAAACAAAGACTGACCTTTTAAAGTCAGAAATCATTATACAATTGATATAAAGAACTAAAGAAAGCTGATCAAAGACTTTTCAATCCACTTTTCTAGCATCCAAGATCTGCCATCTTTTATGTATAAAGAAGCCCTAATTTATCAGTGAAAACATCAAAACCTTTGATCTGAGAACTGCTGGAAAATAAGTGTTCCCCTTCTTTCGCTGCTAAATTTGAAAATTTTACAAATCTATGCAAATAAAATATCCTTTAAGGTTTTTTTAAGCATAACCACATTGTACTAATTATTTTTAAATAATTATCATTTTAAGAAGTAACAATTTACTAATTTGGCCAGGAATCCTAAAAAGAGATCAAATTAGCTCTTTCCACTTTGTTCCATGGGGATGATTGCATCTGCCACAGTAACAAGATGGATGCCACACTTCAGTACAAGAAGATGGATGGAAGGCTAAAGAAAAATCTTGACTAATAATAGTTGGACTCTCATGACATCTTACTTTCTCAGTCCCCTAGAAGTTCATTAACAGTGAAATGAATAAAGTTGATTTAGGACTCAACGCTTATAAAAGACGTTGTGAATTAACCATGCCACCCAGGTACATTAAACTACAATTCCAAGTTACATGTACTACTAAATTGTAAGTAATTTCCATCAAGCTTTTTTTTATCAACTTTTATAACTGGAGAAACGAATTAAGCATGACCATTTTATAAAATTTATTAATCATTTAGTTAGGGTCTGTGCATAAATGTCGATGACAAATTCCAATTGATGCCAAAACAATTTAAATTTATTTTAAAGCAATATTGAACACAATATTTGTATACAATTTTATTTACTTTTTTCAAAAAAATTACTTTTTTGTTCTACCATACGGAGAAGGAAAGTTATTGTCTTTTTAAACATAATAATTATTTGCCATTGGTCATGATAATTATGTAGGTATACAAATTAGTCAAAGGCTAATTTTTTTAAGTTTGGCTAACAATATTTTGTGCAAATATTGTACAGTAGCCTCTATTTTAATATTCTACTAAAAAATACTAAAACTTTTTAACTGGCTAAAACAAAATCTGGTTGAGAGTGAGCCCAGGATTAGGTTTTCATCTATGAATAATATAAATTGCAATCTACAAAATGATGCACCAACGTACTCCGTACTCTCTACTGACTTGGTACTAATACCAGCTTTAAGCTATTGCTCTCAATTACTCGAGGCTCTCAAATCAGAATACAATACCTTTATCAATAGTAATTCACTTATAATGGAATAAGCTGAACACTCTAAAAAAACAGTGAATTTCTTCGACAAACTAAATAATTGTAAACCAAGGGAGCGATTATGGATCACACAGAATTTGTGATCAATAACAGACAATGTTATGAAATGTAAGAAGATGGCTTCATGTATTAAGACAGAGACATAAAAGTAAATACACATTACAATCTGGTTTTATCAACATCACACAAAATCTGATGTTTGTGACCATGGACAATTTTGCAGTGATAAACTTGGGATCATAAAGTCTAAAACCTAATAGGACAACACGCTTGAAGAATTATATTCATTTAATACAAATATTGCATAACAAAAGTGAACTAAAATACACTAACATGGGATTAAATTACAAGTTTTTAGTATCTAAATTGCAAGTTGGCATCTAGTTACTAGTTGGCATCTAGTTGTCAAACATTAGTAGATGTCAAACATTACATATATAAATAAATGTTTTCTGACGATTGGGTTATCAGTGCATTATCGAAATTTACATATTACCTAACACCTCAGATTTAATCCATCTAGGTTACCACCAGGCTACCACGAGGCTACAAGTGCACTGCTTGATAAACCTGCTATAGATATGGGTGGTTTTTCTTTGACATGGTCTTAGTAAAAATGTACCTCTATATTGCATTCATAGAAACATGAATTGGTTAAATAAGCTAAATGGGTAATGTCTGGTTAATTAGAACATTGCTAATTAAGATACATTTTTAAGACAGAATATAATATAGAATAATCATCCCCCATCTTGCGACTATTTCACTAATAAGACCAATTCGTATGTCTATTATATCAGTAGAAGTTTTTCATTACAAATATCCAAAATATGCAGCTTAATTGCTTTTCATTTCTTTAAGCCATTTCCATTTTCAGTAAACCATCATGTATAAATCACAAGTTATCTACAAAGATTATAACACGTCCAAACAACATGCGTTTGATTATGGTGTTGTTACTCAAACAGCTTTTAGTCATTAGGACTTGTATTAATAGAGATGTTCTTTAAATAAGAAGAATGCTACAAGGGATTATCTCTAGAATTGCAGAATGTGTTTAGTAAGAAGCTTGAATAAACAAAGGGGAATGTCTGAATTAAATGATCTCTTCACACAACAGAGACATCACTAATCCTGCCATCAACTGATGGCGGTGACAGATATACCTCCTCAACTACAAATGACCCTGGATGACATCTGTTATTGACTGCCGACCAAAGCCCAGGTTCAACTACACTATGCAATACAAATCAGCCCCTCTTCGTACTGCATTATTAAAACACTTCGTCCCGTTGGCAGAATATGGAAGCTTGCATGAAGTCTCACCGAAAAACTCAACTGTAATTTGGCTTGGAATTGCATTTCAAACTGTCCCTGGTCTGTCGCGGAGATTGATTGGGAATAAAAGACTGGTTTATGGTATCACCATTCAGCATTGCCTGGGATAACTGTGAGCGGAGAAAACAATGCAGGCGATCAACAAAATTCCATTACACTACAGCATGGCCTCCATCACGCTGCGACCATCCAGCTTTCATTGAAATATTCACTGCAATTTGCCATATGCGTCTGATCCACGGACCAATTGGAGGCCATTGATCAATTTAGGGGAGCCAAAAGGCTTTTATGTACTTGTCACTGCCTCACAGAATGAGAGAACACTGTGCAAATAGACACATTTTGCATGAGTAGGAAAGTGTTTCATTCCATGCGAAACTCAGTAGACAGAAGTGATTTGCTAGATTTCAACTAAACACACAGCAAAAATTGCCCAGTTTATCTATACGTAAGTAACAATGAGTGATATTGAAAAACCACCTTGATGAGAGGTTAATAATAATAATGGGAAAACCTTTTTTCTAAAGCATGAGAACGACAATACGACCACAGGGAAATTTAGAGCTGAAGTTGTACAGAATAAAATTAATTAGGTTTTCCTCATGAAACATTTATCTTGTGTGCTGTTAATTTCCAATAGCATCTATTTCATTTCTCGGACCAATTTATATGACATTTCAAATTAGTTTGTTGTTTTGGTATGACTATTATGGTACATCGAAATCATTTGTAGAAAATTGGAGTTGAGGGCAAGTGACAATACTGGACATGTGAAGTGATTGCATCTAAATGAAAACAAATACATCCAGAATGAGAAAACATTAGGACTTACTCAAGTATGAAATTTAAAACATGTGCATGTGCTGCTTGTAAAAACATTCATTAAGAAATAAATTGTTTTCTGGCACAGTAGTAATAGCTTTCACATTCTCTTTTTAGATGTTT
This sequence comes from Melanodrymia aurantiaca, assembly GCA_032355825.1. Taxonomy (NCBI): domain Eukaryota; kingdom Metazoa; phylum Mollusca; class Gastropoda; order Neomphalida; family Peltospiridae; genus Melanodrymia; species Melanodrymia aurantiaca. Next base: position 11,842 of record JAULBR010090081.1, read on the forward strand.
TACTTATGGATTGTTACTGTTAGTCTTCTGTTAATCACTAATAATCACTATTTTCAGCATTCAGATGATAAATATAATACCATTCTTGTGTTCAGTGTGTATTATTTGTATGGTATTTATGCAAAATTCAATCATGATATTTAATATTCAGAATTTATAATGATTTCTGTACTGGTCCATGCTGAAGAACTGAAGTGAGTCATATACAAGTAAGCTCTGTCCTTGTTTATCTAGATAAGTGTAACATAATCTATTTTATGACTGTCAACATCAACAGAAATGTCAAAATGTCATATTATGTCAAATTGCTCGTTACACATCATACGAATACCCGGCCAACACACAGATACACAGAGTTCAAACAGTTCTATTGTCTGCAGGTGCAACAGAGCAGATATGTTTGGTGCCAAATTAGGTAACCGATCCCCTTTAAGTATTTACTGAATTTGCTCAACGAAGCAGCAAAAATGTGCATTATGTGCAAACCTTTTTTTTTGCTAGCATAATCTGGCATTTAAAAGCTGGTTTCTACGGCTAACATTGCAATTAGACTAGACCACATTACCACAAAAGTTACATGAAGGGGCATTTTTGAGTAGAAGTTGGTATCCAGTCTTTTTAGC
>JAULBR010090092.1:0-12463 GCA_032355825.1 Melanodrymia aurantiaca
AGTCGATACTGAGATTAAAAATCCCATATGCCACGAATGGGATCCGAACCCAGTACCTACCAGCCTGAAGTCCGTAGTGTTAACCACTGCACCACGGAGACCGGTACAATATAAAGGATAGCACATATCACGGCTTTTTATAGACCAGTCTTGGATCACTGGTTGGAAAGGAAAATAAGCCAACGAGTTTGTTGAAATTATAACAGTTAGTTCATCAGCTCTCTGACATAATAGGATGGAACCTGTTGCCTTCTGTGTATGCAGATTTGTGTGTCAATCTGTGTCGCCAGACGCTTCTTCTATATCCAGCCAGCGCCTGTACCGGCTTCTTACGTATGATTGAAGCGGTAGAGATTGCGGGGGCGTATGGAACAGCGTGCATTCATGGACAGTCAATTATCTGTAACTCTCGAGGAATTTCGTTGATGTTTTATTGCGACAAAGCATTCGGGTTGTGAAATCCTGAAACCAAATACTGAGTGAATGAGATAAATATAGTCAGTGATGTGTGTATCGTAAATTATTACCCCAGAGGGCAAAAACTAATTGGGAAATACACATGTATGTATCATAACTATTTTCTCACTGAAAATATCATAGCATTCTTAGTTAGTTATTTATAACTTATTTACGTGCTTATATCCAATTAATGTTCAAGCACGTCTATCATGGTCACGCAGTCAAGCTGTCTCGACTGCCTGTCCAGGTCAGAAGTCAGTGGAAGTACACCTACCTACATGTATTCAGCCTTGCGGAGCACTCGCTCTGGTCTGGAGACGGTGTAAAAGGAATGCAAGTCCGGTTATATCACATAACAAAATGGATTAAATAATAAAATATATCTTTATGGAAAGAAACAAATATTCTAATTCATAAAACTAGTTAAGTCCTAGAGTTAATGTAAGAAAACAAATGCAATAAAACTATGTGTTTTATACTAGTCTTGTTTGGACTAGGATTCATAGGTACACTGTATGTAGGTCCGATAGCATTTTACATTGTGTCGGACCTATATTCCTACGGACTTCTATTCCTATTACACCGGTACTGGAATTAAAAAGTGACAAATGAAAATAAGTTCACGTAGGACATAAGCTTGATAATACATGGTAGCTATCTTAATATATTCTATAACAGTCCTTTGAAAGTCAATATTACATGTTTTAAAACTTCAACAGTCATATTGTCTAAAACAAACATTTCCCACAAAACAGCATATTAATGGGATGAATGATTTATCATTTTGGTATCTATACTGTTACACATCCTTTCGCAACGAGAACCGCACGTTGGCAGTATGTAAACATATTATAAAGACAAAAGTGTTCCAAAACTTTAAATAGTAGTGGTGGTGGTTTTGTGTTGTGCATGCTGTGATTCGTGAATACATGCCATCTCGACTTTGCCGCATATATCTTCCACAACCAAGAAAGTATTTACATTGATATACATAATTGACCGAGAAACTAATGATAATCAAAATGGAACGATTTTAACTAAAACTGCCCTTAGGTTTCTTGTCCTCATCATTTAACAGCTCTATCCTTTACTAAAACACCACGTATTGTGTTTGCGCTTCCAGCTGTATAACCTTTGTTCGTCGTCATTTCCTCTCAACACAATATGTGTGTACCTAGCAAATAGATTCATTCTTTTATTCAATTTGAAGGTATCGACCTTCTGGGAGAGCGTTCCTCGTTTGCTGTCGTGATTTTCATATTGATTCGTTGACTGGCGGAAAGCATACGTTTGACCCCGGGTGTACGATTCAGCTACACGTTGTTTGTAGGTTCAGAGACCACAGACAATTGTTGTTAATCACCATCGATTGACAGATGCCTTCATACTCCAGCCAACACAGCTTATTAAAACATTTCAATATTTCTGTCAACTTATTGACAATGCGAACGACCAGCAAATCGACCATGGAATAAATCTGACAAACCGTAGAATGAAGTCGAGTCGAGGCAGCATACATGTAGACCATTGCCGTTTGTTAACCGTCAAGTGTATAATTAATGTGTTTAGGTTCTGCTATCCAATTGTGGTTGCAACACACCGTTATTGAGTACAAGCTCTGACATCCAAATTAAACTTTAATGCCAATGACTTACGTAGACAACCCGTCACGTTTTTCACATTTACAGCAATGCATATTTTACATGCATTTCCCCTTAGCGAGTTGAAGTGGGTGAAACTCTGTGTAAGCGGTTTTCATCTGGCTACAGATCGCTAAGTGAATATTCTGCTAAAATGCCGACATAATGAGAAGACGGCAAACATATTCATATAGGTTACAATAATTAGTAAGACTATTTTACCAATTCGTGATTTAATAAGTAATCTATGCGGTGTTCATGAGACCATATGTGGAAATTACCGTTACTAATTATTGTGAGTCATTCATGTGGTACGTGCGTAAACCTGATATGACTTCGATTGAATTTATATTAACGGGCACTTTGGTAGCGAAATACGCGGAATTCGGTGACGTAATCGATATTCTTCTTCTTTAGATATAGAAGATACTATTAAAGGGAATCAATCGCCGATTGTGACGTCATATGTTGTTTCCAGTCTATTGCGCCTGCACACAAAGGATTCACCTTAAAACTGTTCGAACTTTTCACCTCAGTATTTACTCCTGTAAAGAGTAACAACCGATTTTACGTAATATAATTTAATGTTGATGTCTCTTAATGTTTATAATCATATAATAAATGGGTGCAATTATCTACATAACCAAGACAGTGATTCCTATTCTGCTAATATAAACCTAAATAATTGTGTATAACTCGCTGTACCTGATCGCCACGTGACACGATCACCAAAATGGTGACAGACAGTCTTAAAACAAGGTGAGTAGACATTGCCAGAACACTAACACAAAGTATGATTCCAAACCATACATGTACATGTAGGTCCGAGTTTTAAATACATAATGTGACTCTGATTATTTTGTGCAAACACTACGTCCATCTGTTTAACACTGACCCAGTGCTTGCAAAATCATACTTTGACTTGTTCACGTGTTATCATAGTTTCAAAACACCTGGGAAAACCCCCACCAAAAGGCCGTAGTTGCGACGAGCAAGATGCGCTAAAGTTGGAGAACACTTGGTACCATCATAATCCATTGGATGTAATTCGTGAGTGCATGCCATCTTGTTTTTGTTGAAATTTCCCCTCGACTCTGCATTGTTCAGTGATGCGCAGTCAATGGTTTCTTTAAAATAGTAATGTATGCTGTCGAATTCTATGTTAAACAATGGGACAAACGTGGGAGTGAACCTGTTGAATGTATCTCGAAATAGATAAAATCAATACGCGATATTGTCATTGGGCGAATGCATACACTGGGAAAGAAGACCCATTCAACCATTAAACCTTTATTTATTATTACAATCATCTGTGATATAAAAAAAACTTGCTGCTTTACATGAACAGTTTGTGATTGTGCCCACTGAAAAAGTTTCAAATAACATAACCATCATATGTAAGCATCATTAAATAAATTGTCTCTAAGAAGATATTAGGATTAACAGTTTGTAAACTAGTGCTACATATTAGGCCAGTATGTTGTCTGAGAATGAAATATGCGAAAATCACGCATGTGTTCTTTCCACATTTGGCTTGAATCTAAAAGATGAGGAAAAGTCCATTCCTCTTCTGTATTGGAATCCAAAACTTCATAAGAATCCATACAAGGAACGGTATATCGCACGATCCAGCAAATGCACAACAAAATCCCTCTCACCATAAAGAGTGGACGTTCTGTGTGTTGGCAGAAAATCTGGTATCATCACTGTTTTGGCAGTGATTCGTAAGTACATGCCATCTCTACTTTGTCGGAAAGTCCCTTCGGCTCTGCCTTGTGTAGAGATACGCATTTGTCATTTAGATCGGTCGTGCACATTTCAATTACACACTACGTTTTCGTCAAATCTGATATGCAAAGAAAACTAAACATTGGAACTACATGTATTTAATTTTTTATACAGTTCCGTAAAACAAATCATTTTAGTTTCAAACATATGTATTGAAGACGACAATTTAATAACTTACATGTAATAAGACGATATTGGAAGCTACTTGTTCTTGATTATTCCTTTGTCTCGTCTTTTTTCTAAATTAACTAAAAGCTTGGCTTTGTTCTTTAATATCTATATTCCACAAGGCAATAGCACAAACAGTGGCGCACAGGAATAATGTATATATCGTGTGTAAGCCTTTAAAGTGTTCTTAAGGCAATGCAAAATGCCAACAGATAAAGTACATTACGTCTATGTGAATGGAGGAATGAAAGCAAGGTCGTTGGCATGTCTGTAATTGCCCTGCGAGACCTTTCAGAAGTTGTGGGAGGAGGCTTCTACATTAGGTGTCAAGGGGATCAAATCCAGCGTCTCGCGACTGTGCGAAAATCAATATGAGATAGAGAATATACAAGAGGTGCACGATTGGATATGGTGGCCGACATGCCAATACTATCACTGGCTCGATGAACGGCGCTGCTCAGCACGGCACAGATTGCGCTTCGTCATCGATATTGGACTTACCGTCGTATGGAGGAGGTTGAGATTCAGCAGTTTTAACCCAAATAACAAAGCGTTTCGTATTAGCTAATTCAAGGTTGAACCTGGGAATTATTATGTAAAGAATCCAGGCACGTATTTTAAACGAGTATAATCATAGATGACATCGATTGATTTGATTTATAGCCCGGTTGGAGGAGGAAGTTCGGTACATACGATGTTTTATGATTGTGTTATGTCATTTTAGATGTCGTGATTCAGAAACTGTATGATTACACACGGTCACCATTCAGCACATTTTCACGGGAATTTTTCAAGTGGCAAACATGTAGTCAGACACAAGTTCTCTAGATATTTAGTTTCTGTGTTATTATATGAATTAGTGTTAACATATACAGTAAAATGTCATACACTGTTTGAAAATCGATTGTATATAAAGGTTATCAGGGGTTGAAATGTCACTCAAACTGGCCCAAAATCAAAACTGTAAACAAACAAATTTTCAAATTGGAAGCATGTTATTTTGAAAAAATCAACATGTAATTGTTTAATAAAACCATGTGCATCATATAATACTATCTACCAGTTGAAATATGTTACCTACTAAAGCTGCATTATAGGAGCTTATTGCTGCTGCTGCTTCTTCTTCTTTTCGTTCACTTGCTAATTAATCATTGATTTTTGGATGCCAAAGATCGCTACTGCCACATGGGCTACTTTTTATTATTAGTGACGAGGGATCTGTTTTATGCACACTTTTCCACAAACATGATAGCACACATCGCAGCCTTGGGTGCACCAGTAATTATCCATTGCTTGTAATTGTAATGGGAATAACATCCAACGTGTATACTAAGGAAAATTGGTCTCTTGACAACCAGCAGATTACCTGGATGTGCATGTATCAATATTTTCCTTTCGTCATTTGTTTCCACCCAACTCATTTTCATAATGTATGGTTTCAAAACTAGTTCATCTATAATGCATTTACAGAAATAGTTACAGACTACATGAAAGCCTGGTGTTTTACATTAACAATAAATGTTATACCTGGGTCAGGCATTTGGACAGTATAACCACAATGTACATCTTACTGGATAACAGTTCTCCAAACGGGCTAGTAGGTAGGTATACATTATTATATTGTTGATACTTTCTAATACAAAGTCTGATATATCCATATCATTTGGCTTCTGTTGGCCGGTAGCGTTCTGCTGCGTGCTTTGTGAATGAACTGACTTGATGAGCTCAGCCACACCTAGATCAGAAGTGAAATACATTTGATCCTAGGAGTATCTAAAACTGATCATACTGGTGAAGATAGTGCATTTCCAACTGGTCCATGGACGGGTTGGATTGGTGTCTCGGAGTTGTATAACAAACTAGCGAACCACTGTTGAGTTGCGATGACGCCATTACGGTTTCGCTCTTGTCCTTCAAAATTTTAATACTTTCATATTACAACAGATGCTGCAGCATTTCCTTATAAGAGACATCACAAAGTACAACATTTGTTCATACCTTAATCTCTGCATAAATACTGAAAACATAACTGTATGATAAAGGGAATATTTCCAATAGTCAATGTCGCGTTTATGTAGACCAACATTCCTTCTGCTCCAGAATATCGTATATACCTTTCATAACTTCTGAGATGCTCTCCTGAGACACGTTAGCGTATGCTTATTATATCCCAATTATAAACATTGTGATGTCCTTACTTAGAATTGCTTCACAAGGGCTATAACATGCATGCATTGATAAAACTTTCCAAACCTTTTTTATGATGCTATTTCACGATAAAACACATCATTAACACAGAATGAATGAATGAATATTTAATGATACACCAGCATGCAAAACGACATCGGCTATTGACATAGGTTATGCGTGATGCAACACGATACTTTGATCTACATATGTGATAGAGTGATATTACATATCATTCATGGTGTATATGTTTCCATTTATTTCATTACTTTTAATCTGTAAATATAAAGTTTTACCCCTTTAATAAGTCTAGCTTTCATTATCATACAGGCATGCTCCATATACTTATTCACTACCTGCACGGTAATTTACACTGCACGGCCACACGTCGGTAAGCGCACTGCGGCGAGCGCGCACGGGCGTTTCGTGTCTTATTTTTTTTTCTTGCTGTCTTTCTGGTAATAAAAAGGGCAACCTCTGTAGCCATATGGCCAGTCATATTTGTGATTTCTGTTTGAGACGCCTCGGACAGAAACTTGTGTGGAACATTCTTATTTGTTGAGGTCGATGTCGATGACGTCTACATTGTTTATATTTATAACCATTGTATGAATTACGGCTCGGGTCCATATACCTGGGCTGACTTTCATACAATAAAGTATTCTGGAGATTGCCTTTGGTGCTGTTCTTTTGTTGGAACCCACCATGCTATTACATAAACAATACAAACATATAAAATCAAACGACAAACAAAAGATGCCCAAACATAATGAACTAGTCCAATGGAAAACTGTTGTTGTATTATTGTTCACCTGGTATCATCACAGCATGGACTATGATTTGTGACTACACGCCATCTTGACTTAATGTCGTAAAGTGTCTTCGATTCTACCTCGTGCAGAGACACGCATTTGACCATGACAATTTTTTGTCTTTTAGTTGTAATTATCGCAGCCTATACGTTGTTGTATGGATTATTTCTTAATGTCTGTTCCATGTTAAGCTGTTGATTCATTGGCATGTACGTTTAGTGTACTCGTGTAGCGCGCTGCGAGGTACAGGAAGTCACAGACTCTTTATACGTAGAATAGTCTACGAACAAGTGGAACCAAAAGGATTTGAACAAAAAATCGTCTTCACTATTCAAGACAATTGAGTTGGTTAGGAAAACGTTTCGCACTGTATGATCTTGGTGAACATAATCCGCAAGTAGTCCTAAAAGCCTGTAAAACGTCCGACCACCTTCCCTTTGCTTTCTGGAATGGCGAATAAAAATACCCAGCTAACGACCGCCATAAGGGAATGTGCGGAAATGCATTAGTGATGTATGATAGTCCAGTATTACCAGTCGATAATTCTGTCGTTTCTAAGTGCATCTTGATTTCCTTTTATCTCCCTCCATTACATCCACTTTTACTTGTCTTTAGCTTCTCAGCCGTAATAGGGTCTTGATTTGAGATTGCTTTATAGTATTAATTGTCGTTCAATGCAGAGACAATGACCATAATGGCTAATAATTCTCTGAGGCATGAAATGACGTGACGGTGAACGTAGCTAGAACATTTGTAACCAAGAGACGTCAATTCTTCAAGAAAAAACTGAGAGTATTTTCTCACTTTTTTCTAACACTCGAACATAATAGAATCGTGGATAGACCATGTCTAAAAAAAATCATTCATTTCTTTTAATGGCAGGAATTGGATTTTCTTTTCATTTCTATTCCTTCTGTTTCAGTTCTCTGTCTACTTTTTCCCGTTTGCGCTATTCATGTAATACCTGAAGAGCTTGGGCATTTTACCTAAAGTGTTTCAGAGAAAAAAATTAAATAGGAGTGTTATAAAGAATTACTTTATTATAGATTATGTGTATATTGTTCGTTCTAGCTTGTATGGCGTTAAAAAAAACATATTGACTTATGGGAGATCGTCATCAGCATCAGCATCGTTATCGGAAGCAGCAGCAGCAGCAGAAGCAGCAGCAGCAGGAGCGACAGCATCTGCATGAACATCATCAATATCATCAGTATCATCATCATGATCATCAGCAGCAGCAGTAGTAGTAGTAGTAGTAGTAGTAGTAGTAGTAGTAGTAGTAGTAGCAGCAGCATTATTATTATTATTATTATTATTATCATTATCATCATCATCATCATCATCATCATCATCATCATCATCATCATCACAACCACCACCATCATCATCAGCAGCCACAGCAGCATCATGAAAAAAAAGTATGGGCACAAGAGAGATTCGAACCTAAAGGCACTTGACAAGTAACCGCCATAACCGCAGTAGAGATGTAATGTTGTAGACATACGTCAATCATCTATAATATTATTATTAATAACTGTCTTATAAATACGTGTGTACTTATTTCATAACACATTTGCCCTAATGTAATAATCCATACTACTTTAAAACGTTGTTACATGCACTGATTTATCTCGATAATGGCCACATCATGTTAAAGTTCTTTGTGTCGGTGAATCGCACGACTGCTATTATTGAGCCTCCATTAACTAGCTGGTCTTTCTGGTCGTATTAGGGAGACGTGCATGCCACACCACCATTCTCATCAGTGTCTTCCTCTTTCAAACATACCCTTTGTTTTATCTCAATTGACTGACTGTTATTGTCACCGCGGTGTAGTGAAATTGCGGTCCTTGGCGGGAGGTGGCAATGAGATGCGTTGTATGACCACAACCATGAGTGGGGTTGGAATTACGTCCTCGTTTTATTGTCAATAACAATCTTTAATGGAGTCATTTTGACATTGATTAATATGACAGAAAATCTCTATATCGATACAGACCAATCTTATTAATGTTTAGTATACGAACGCGATCAACCTTTTGCAAACAGATTGTATCATCAGAGTTCTGGTCGTTATTTGAATTTAAAAAACTGGTTTTAATGCATAGTCAAGGACAGCAGCGAATAAATCCGTTGCCCCATACGGACTAATATACCTTTAACTACACAAGCCGGTTTGACAGATCAGTATAAGGTGGGGTTTTTTAAAATAAGAGTCTTTTTAGAGGAAAAGGGCGTCCCCGACATTTATTTCCATTGTGCTTCACTCAAATTATAAAAAAATACATTACTTAAAAATTATTAATAAATACAAACTCATAATAGACAAAATGGAATTATAAATTGTTTGCGGAAGGATTCCAGAGGCTTCCTAGAGCAGTTAGAAAACGTCTGGGGCCGGTTTAATGAGCGTTGCTTAACGCAATGCTAACGTAAAGTCGTCCGAACGATTGCGCTGCCACAGTCGTGTGCATAGATACAAGTGATAGCAGCGACGTTTTGCGGCCATGGTACTTAAATTGACCACTGTCACCGCTTTATTGTCCTCAAATATTATTATTTACGTAATTGTAATGTAATGTCATAGCTAAGGCAGTCGCAAGTGAGCGGAATTCGAACCCAGTACCTATCACTCTTGAGCGATTAAAAATCCCTCTCCTTGAGCGGAATTCGAACCCAGTACCTATCACTCTTGAGAGATTAAAAATCCCTTTCCTTGAACGGGATTCGAACCCAATACCTATCACTCTTGAGCGATTAAAAGTCCATATCCTTGATCGGAATTCGAACCCAGTACCTATCACTCTTGAGCGATTAAAAATCCATTTCCTTGAGCGGAATTCGAACCCAGTACCTATCAATCTAGAACGATTAAAATCCATTTTCCTTGAGCGGAATTCGAACCCAGTACCTATCACTCTTGAGCCCTTATTAGGTCTAACCACTACACATGCACGGAGACACGTGGGAAGCGAAACAACAGGTACGGGTAATGAAAAACAGAGTTCAGAGCGAGCGCGATTGAGTGAGGGAAAACACATGTATGTTTGTGAAAACACGCATCTTTATTGGCTCCATAACATCATTTGTGAGTGGTGTTTGCGCCGTGGAAGATGTATCACTTTACAGCTAATTGTGTGATGTCAATCTTAGTTAAGTGCTAGCGCTGGATATTCGTTAATCACGAGCACTCGGTCGATAATCATGCATGTCTTTATTATAAACAAGGTAACCTTAGACTGCGGGAGAAGAAAAAACCTTTCAACTTATGACTTGAAACTTGAAACATTTATTTGGTACATCCAGGCCGTCACACGACAGCATATGGGGAAGTTTGACAATATGAATATATACAATGAGAGTTTTAATTTAATAATACATGATTGACTCTAAAGTATAAAACATCCTGATAATAGAATAGTCGATCGAATGCGCTCATTATTGTGAAGCAAACGCGATGCACTCTTTCTTGTACCACGTGATATTAGTGTTATAAATATGATTTATATATGTTTAAAAATATGTGTTATAAGAAATGAATATAGGCACGTAAAACAAAAAATTATTAAGAACATCTGTGGCTTATTTTTTTTGCGGAATTGAAAGAAAATAGAGTAGTAATTTCACTGCTTTTAAATGTCAAAATCAGCATAATTGCTCTCCGATAATAAGTTGATATTTTTTCTAATAAAATGTATAAAATGTTCTTTGTAATAATAGGAATACTTAAAGCGATAAGTCACGGACCTAATACACTAATTATTTCAATGAGAATGGGTGGGCGGGAGATGGGTGGGGTTGGGAGTTGGAGGAGTTTTGGCTTTGTTATAATGTCTGAAAAATGAACGTAGACTTCTAATAGCGGTTATCTCAAATATAATGACGTGAAGACGATATTAAAATAATTGTTGTAAACAAATGCGTATATTTTGCATAAAACTTGATTAATATGACAAATTCCAAGACAATTACTGTAATTATAATAAATAAATAAAAAATTAAAAAACAAGTTAATATAATGTATAATACATTATATTAACTTGTTTGTTTTTTTATTTATTTATTATAATTACAATAATTGTCTTCGAATTTGTCATATTAATAAAATATATTGCAGTATATGTATATGCATCTTTCGGGGGTGGGGAGGGAGTGGGTGCTGTGTTGATATAGCATGCGACTATTCCAATTTGCAAGAAAAGTAATTAACTTTTGGTTGCTGGCTTTGTCCGCGTTTGATTGTTGTCCTCTAGGAAGCCTTTGTGTGTTATTGGTTATTAATGTTGATTATAAGTCTGCGTTCCTCTAGACTCTTATGGGTACGTTTACCACGCGCTTGCACTTTACATGTTTCCTTTTATTAAATCAAATAGACCTTGAACAAGAGAGTTCAAACGGCGGAAGACCAATCCATAGTGAAGCACACTTAATTAAACAAGGAAGTAGTCACTGCATTTTCAGAAAAAATTTGCTTGATTAAAAACATCTGTTTCAGTCAGATGTTACGACATCCGGCTCATCTCAATGTGTCACGAACAAACATCGCTTTTTGTTTTTATTCAAACAAGAACTAAGAAGTTAATTATGGCTACCGGCAATGCATCACGGGAGTATACTAATTAAAAAACAACCCTTACGAAGCTAGCTATTTTGATCATATTTAAAGAAGATGTCCCGTAGCTTGTAGAGATTATAGATCGGCAATCACTTTAAAAGTAAATTAGCTGTGGAAATCGTTATCTGTATCTGTTGTCAACGACCAAAATCAAGCGTCATCGCCATCATTATTTTCTTGATGATCTTCATCATTATTTCTGTGCATTGAGTCAGTAAACGACATGCCGCCATGTTGTACTGCAGTCCAATTAAAAGAGTTTTCCCTCAGCGTAATGTATGAGTAGGTGCTGTCAAAAAGTCCACAGTGGTAATCTGCCAAATTACACCAATTAACTAGAATCTATTAAATTTGCACAGTCGAGTAGAAAACGATTTCCAACCAGTGTTTGCTAAAGGGTCCAAATTCGTTCGATATTGATGTTGGAATGAAGTACTGCAATTAATTGAATGAAACAGAGAAAATTGGCGCCTTCCTATATGTTTAGTAAATTTCGTCAGATTAAAGGGATTATTACTAGTTTGTGAAAACAAATATTCTGAGAACGCAATAATATTGACGTTTTAAGGGTGGATTTATAATTCTAAATTAGTCATCTGCAACTGTTTAGAGTCTGGACTTAATTTTAGATTTAAATGCATCCAACTTGAATGCTAAACATTGTCATTGCGCTCGAATCTACTGAATACAACTTACTGTCCGTGTTGTCGATGGTTCATGTCCGGTTTAGAGGGGTGTTCGGTTTACTGAGGTTTAAATACAGCACATAAGGCTGTTTGGGACTTTGAAATATG
>JAULBR010090103.1:0-12460 GCA_032355825.1 Melanodrymia aurantiaca
ACAAGCGATAATTGATTGTTGAGTGTCAATTTTACATGAAAATTAAAGCGTAGCGGCAATAGATCTAAGCGCTTACACAAAGATTTAAGCGCTTACATAATCGGCCTAAGCGTAGCGGGCCGCTACTCCTTATGGCTCTGGGGAAACCTCTGTACATGTGTGCATGCAATTGCCCATTTGTTTTACAGAGAGATTATAGTATATATTGCACATTTGCCTTTTAGTCTGTAACCGCATATGGGCAATTCCATGGTATTTGTCCCGTCCGCAACACATTTTTTTCCATCATTTTGGTTAGTTAAGACAAGCACTATGTTGTTAGATAATTCAACTGTTAGGCATTTAAATTTGCAGTACAAAAAAAAATGTATTTGATATTTGCATGTATTTACATAACAAAGAGAAAAAAATCTTTGCGGATGGGACAAATACCATGGAATCGCCCATACACTTATTAGTACATATACATGTACAGTGAAACTCCATTAAACCGGATCCTCGGTAAACCGGTATTGCCGCTAAACCGAACTTACTTCAAAGTTCCCTAACGTCTTAAGTGCATTATTTAAACCTCAGTAAACCAAACACCTCCGACCCTAAACAAACATTTTATTAGGTCCCAAGTGCATTCGGTTTAGAGGGGTTTCACTGTATATTCTAGTTTATAAATAATTTGAATATTTTATCGCTAATTAAGTGACACTGACAGATAAGGCTGATCTTTACTTGTCAGTGCTGTTGAATACTAATATACATGTACATGTACACACTGTAAACCATACCATATTGACTTTTATAGGGATCTCTCGAGTGCATTAAGGACATGTGTAGCAGCTATTATCCAATGAGTAAGTATAATCGGCCAACAATCATTAGAACCTGTTTTAGCAGTTCTTTAGTAGCCTCACATTCAAACCTGCCGTTAATCGGGTCTCCGTGGTGTAGTGGTTAGACCGCCAGACTCTTGAAGGTAGGTACTGAGTTTGAATCCTGCTCGAGGCGGATCAAATCCTAATGAGTGCTCGACAAGACTCAATGGATAAGTGTATACCACTTACACCAGACAGTTTCTCACTACTGCAGTACTCATTAACAAAGGCTGACACTTTTTAAATACATCCAGGATGGATCCAGTTCAGTCTATTGATTATTTGTAAATGGCTTTCCCCAGTATTCTATAATCCATCCACTATAAAGCTTTTTGTTTGTGGAATTCGGAGGATATTTTGCATGTAAACCAACTATATAACATTGACCAGGTAACAACTCTCATCTTCATTTCAGGTGAACTGAAGCATGCTCTACCATCGTTGGTTGTGGACATACTCGAAGACAAACTTCACAAAGACTACATCAATGTTATTTCCGACATGATGCTGACGAATGCCGCTTCAGCTTCAGATATCAACCAATGTTCGAACTCTATTCTGGACCCGTCTAACCTCGGCTTCGTTTCATCTACAAGTGTCATGGCGTCCGTAGACAGCAACAAGAATCCAGACTCTGACCAAACTATTTCGGATAGAGCGTTGACGGAACTGTTGAATATTGCAAGCGAACTGCCACTGCCTGTTGAAGAATCCGTTCCCAATAAGAATAATGATCTGCCGTCTCACTGGTTTCCAATGGATAAGAAATCGGTAATAAAACTGCATGTTCAAAACAAATTTCGATGTCTAAGTGGGATTGGTATTGGAATTTTGGTGTCTAGTTTGTTTCGCAGCCGCACTGTTATACATATATCATTATATAAATATAAAAATATATTCTACATTATGCGTGAACTTTTTATCTATGTTGTTTTACACTGATATTGATAATTGACACCATTCCATTTTCCTCCCCAAATTTGGTTATGTATTTTATTTTTAGCTTTTATTATACTCAGAACAATAATTAGGATATTCGTTTATCGATTTTACGTAAAATATTTAGGTGCACAATAATTGTTAATTGTTTTTGAAGTTGAACTTAAAAACAACTAATTTTGTGCAAAATGACACTAAATTCGCAATGGGCATCACATAAAAATTCTGAAATAAAATCGTGGTATATCTATTTTTCATCATAGTTAAATGATAAATTTATAAAATTGATTTATACAACTTAAGTATTAAAACCGTATTTATTGTAGGTTTATCTGTAAACAATCAGATTGCCATAATGAAAGATTTTAGTTTATAGTGTTTGATTTTGATCAGACTCGATTGTAAAGATATCTATGTCACATAATGTGCACAGTATCTTACATGTGTATTCTATTTGTTTCAGAACTTATTGATAGTCGAGTTACAGCCAGAATCTGAGGAATACGTTGACATTGCCATCAAGTTCTACAAAACAATGACATTCCCTACTATCGCTGATATTGTGAAGATATGTCGCGTTCAGAACCCTATCCTCTGGAAATACTATAGCCTGTAAGATTTTGTATTGTCACAGTCAGTTATTTGTTTAACGAAGTCAACGGGTTTTTTTCTCACTCGATCGAAGTTACTGTATACAATTAATTAAGTGTTTGCATAGCCATCAGTCCGAATCTACTACACTATATCATTTTGTGTTTGTGTACATGCAGGGAAACAAAAGTAAGTCACAGCAACTTATATCTTGAACTCTAACCTTCATAACAGAAATCTAGGTTTCTACAACATATCTCCTACACTAATTTATACTGCATGTTTCATACACGCTTGAAAAGGCCCAAAATTTGAAGGGTTGTCCTAAAAAGTCCCTATTTTGATGATCTAGCCCTAAAAAGCCATATATTTTACAGGCAAGTTCACAAAGCCCTGAAATCGATAGACATTTTTCTTTTTCCACAAACATTAATAAATTGCCAAAAATACATTGATAACTAGTTTCATTTGTTGATCTCGAAGGTTGGTGTGTAAACAATGCCAAAATGATATCAACAATTCCTTCGTAAAACATCGTTAATGTTAAAGAAATAAAGGTATATTTCACATGAAAATATCCCTAAATTTTACTTACATTGGCCATAAAAAGCCCCTAAATTTAGGAGTGAAATTTCTGTATGGACCATTTATAGGGTCATCAAACTTTGTGGGTAGTTTCATGTAGGGAAGGCAGTGTGTCGCACACTGAAAGTAGGTCACACTAACATATCTTGAACTCTAACCTCCAGTAATCCATGACTGATGCATTAAAGGCCGTGGAAAATGTATTATAGCCGATGACTGTTCCAGTGGTATCGTTACATAAACCAATTTTATCTTTATTTATTATATTAAATCGATGTCTATTTAATGTGCACAATTTAAAGAGTATTGCAAATTGTTATAGACATAACAGTTCTAGGTTATGTTGTTTTGTCAGGAAAAAGATTGAGATGATCCACGAGAACGACTGTCATGAGATAGACGTGCGGCCGCTGTTTCATGGCACGAGCAGCTCCATCATCGAGGCAATCTGTCGCAAAGGATTCGACTGGAGAGTCTGCGGCAAGCATGGATGTGTTTATGGTCAAGGTATATATACTGAAATATTGACAATGTGTCAATAATTTGATTTATTACCCCAGCGGGCATTCTAACCGGGGAAAATAAATATCATAATTGCTCAGTGAGAAATTATCCACATTGGTATAACGTGCCGTTGAAACCATTCCACTGACAAGAAACGTTAATAAAATATGACGTCATAAATTGTAAACATGACATCACGCATATCGCGGAAAACTTTGCAAAATCTGCTTTTTTTCAGCGTTACATTGACGTCAATCGTGTTTTGAAAAGCGTTTCACAATGAAATGTCTGTCCAGAGTAATAAATAGAATATTAAACACGCTACCCTGTATTATCAAGTTTAAGTCATTTTCATTTTAGTCACTCGATAAAGCTTGTGACAAATGAAAATGATCTCACTTGGGACTTAAACTTGATAACTATATAATAAGTCTTTTTCATCAAATGTTATGTCAGATATTTAGTTTATTTTACTGCAGTTAAATATAGCTTTCACCAAAATAATGTCATTCAAAGCAAAGATTTGTCTAATAATTATTACTGTAATTTCCTCTTCATATTGAACTAAGTTGGTAGGTTTCTTCATTTCACTGCTTGGTTATACTGTTAGCAAGGGTTTGTATTAACCATGAACCTATATTAAATCAAGATTTTTTTTTTCCAGGTTGTTATTTTGCACGTGCTGCTTCATACTCACACCAATATACTGACAAGATTAAAAACGGAGTTCGATCACACTACATGAATCTAACATCCAACCTCAATCTACTGCGATCGATGATGTTAAAAACCAAACAAGCAACATCGTCCAATCAACCGATTCTTCCGAAGCCAAGCCCAACGTTGATTGGTCCGTTCGTGCCCAGTCTGCCCCCACCGCCAGCTCACATGCAGTTCTCGTCCCAGAATTCAGCATCACTCCTATTCCATGCTCAGAATCCTAGTTTTGTAAGACAGCTGTACGGCCCTCCGTTTGTTTCCGGTTCGTCCAATCCAGCCCAGAACTCTCAGACGGCATCAACTTCCAATAGATTCGCTTCAACATCTTCGGCTTTCACTCCCAGTCAAAGTACAATAAATCACCCCTCGAAGGGACTTGTTAACAGCCTGCAGTATTCTTCAGTTGGATCCAATTTAAACGGTTCAAGACATTCGAATAACAATGAAAGCGCTTCGAACCCGAATCAGTTTGCATCCAGTAACACGGCACCTAATTCAAGTACCTCCGTCGCCCAGCCTAGTCTTTCAGAGCAAGAGGACGACAGATCGAAGAGTTTGAAGACCGAACGTGTCATTTCAATGTCGGATATCGTCGACTCACCCACGCACAAAATATTCCTTGCAAGTGTTCTTGTCGGGAAGTTTACCGGAGGCAACAGTAGCCTACGCAAGCCTCCTCCGTTTTACCCCAAGTCTGAGCCGTATGGAAAGTGCTACGATTCGTGTGTGGATGATATCTTTGATCCAAAAATAGTTGTCATTTTCGACAGCAACCAGGCATATCCGGAATACATTGTGGAGTATAATTTCTCAGGAGATTGTTAAGCACATGGAGTTGCAATACGCCAATATTAAGTGGGTGACTTGTATCACACAATTTACGGTTTCTTAAAAGGCTTGTACAATCGACTATTAATGTCAAACAATTTTAATACGATTGTTTTAGTCTGCATTGATGTTCTTTTTAATCATTTTCTTCTTTTAATATAACTAAAAATACAAGTTGAGACTAAAAACGCAAGTTTGGATTTTCTACAATGACCAATGATAGATTCGGCATATTGCATCCAAAACTTGAGTGAAAGCTCGCCGAACAACTCCGATCAAATAGTCAATGTATTAGTAACTAATAGAGAATGCAACAAAGTGCATGCATGCACTAAATAATGTCACAAACGTTAAGTGTCTTTGCAATGGGCAAACACATTTTGAAAGGAAAGCTAATTGCAAATTGTAAAAAAAAAAAAATTAATGACAACTCGATGTCCGACACATGGTTATTTACACCCATGGTCTCGAGGAAAAACCCTGCTGCCACCATATTGACTATTACCGATTAACAGGAAGGACATTTTATGTGCACTTTCTCAGACAGGCTAGCACCCATAATAGTATTTAAGGTACCAGATGTGGATCACTGCTACTTGTTTCCAATGGGCTATAGACATGTACAGTGTATACAGTTATTATAAAGCCCAGTTGGTAAGTTCTTTGCCATAACATGTACTGTAACTATTCTGTATTATGAATAAACATGATGCACTGTGCTAGCATAATGCAATGTTTTATATCCATACTACAAGATATTGACAAACTATATATATATATATATATTTTTTTTTTAATATCTGAGCTGTTGGGTGATTTTCCTCTCACGTTATGGATGCAAAATCATGAATCTATCATAGTTTTTGAATTGACATATTTGTTAATATTTACTAATATTATGAGATTGATGAATTTAGCTATTCCTCACTTTTTATATGACCATACAAATGCTAGTTTATTCAATCAAACCATTATTTAAAACATACGTCGACAGAAAATGTAACTGTTTTAGTGACATGTATAACAGAGAATCACGAACTATAGTAAATTACTACACAAATTAAAAAATATTTATGAAATTTGTTATAAAGTCCTGGCTTACCGGTATGTCCTGCTAAAAATGCTTAGTTGTTTATTGGTCAGGAATGGTTTGATATTTTGCAGAATAAGTTATATCATTATCAGACTAGGATCATATTTTATTTTCATGTTCATTTTTGACAGTTTTAGCCCGATTGGAAGTATTGTCCTAATCATATATATGACCATCTTCTTGTAACTGTGACTTGCATCACATTATGCATGGTCAATATCTGATACAAAAACACACTACTACATGTACTTCCACAAACAGTCGCCTCCCATACATACAAAGATAGAGTGGATCACTGGTTGGAACGGGAAATGACCCAACAGGTCCACTGAGAATCGAACCTCGGGCGGACGCTCTTGCCTTGAGCAACATGTACACCCCGCTCCCCCATTCATAAAAATTATATATTAATTTATATACACAAATGATTGCAAAATCAATATTTGGGTTTTCTTCTGCATACATGTACCACTAAAAATGAACATGGTGTGTATTACTTTTTAAGCATCTTTTTCTTATCGATTATCTAGATTGTCACATCCACAGGCACTCGACACAATTTGTTTTCATTTTTGTATAGTTTTCTGTACTATATATGAAGACCATACAAAAATGAAAAACAATATTATTGTGTCAAGTGCCTGAGGTCACGTCTAATTGTGTGATGGTTTCTGTTAGTCACAAGTCGCCGAATAGCATTACCGTAACGATAGTTTCCACACTCCAGTTGGAGGGTCTAATGGTTTCATAGAGTGAGCAGGTCTGCAGTGGTCATTCTTCTTGTCTCACAGGGCCACTGGTCTGGCTGGCCAGTGCAGAACGTCGTGGTAAATAGGTCCTGGTTGTGTGCTTTATGCAGTTGTGGCCAGTGTTAAGCTGGTATATTGTGCTGTTGGATCCATTTTGATTTTTTTTCTTGGCTTCGATTTCTTCGAATATTATTGTCCCAGAAGCCTACCTAACCTGAAACATATTGCCCTAAACACACCTATTTATTTTTTCGCCTAAGGAACAATTTTGTTACCAACAGTAATGTTATTTGACGAGACCCGTTATTGTTCCTTTTTCCTATGTGCAAAGTCAAGTTTTAATTGTTTCCGGAAAAAGCTTTGTTTTTCATTGGACTGAAGTATATGGCATCATCTGTCAACATTTATTTATTTTACTTTCGCATCATATCTAGTCGTACCAATAAATTTCTTTGATGAATCAATGTAATGGGTGGGACTCAAGAAGCATATTGATTTTGGTTCCAAATTGAGTGTGTTACATGTATAATTGAAAGTGATGCGTTGAGGTTAAAAAATAAACCACATCTTTATTGAACTTCTTTGGAGGAATCCTTTTGATTAAATTTACCTATATCCTTGCCAAATCAGAAAATACAGTAGGGCTATCCCATAAATAGTGTACGTTACATTACAAATAATTATTGTGTGTTATCTTAAGTGATGAAAAATGTCATTAATGGGCTGAGAACTGGAGCGACTAGAAACTATCCAAAGATACAGGCGGGGTATATGAAATAGAGGCGGGGTATATGAAATACAGACGGGCTATATGAAATACAGGCGGGCTATATGAAATACAGGCGGGCTATATGAAATACAGACGGGCTATATGAAATACAGACGGGCTATATGAAATACAGGCGGGCTATATGAAATACAGGCGGGGTATATGAAATACAGGCGGGCTATATGAAATACAGGCAGGCTATATGAAATACAGGTGGGGTATATGAAATACAGGCAGGCTATATGAAATACAGGCGGGGTATATGAAATACAGGCGGGGTATACGCGTTACAAGATATTTGTCTTAGTGCAAATAACCGATGAATTTAAAGTATTTTACATCAAAATGAGATAAGCTTTTTTTGTTCTTTCCCTATACCAATGTGATATGGAATGTCCACCACCTACAATATTCATCACCCAAGAGATTATTTATTTATTTTAACTAAAACTTTTCAGTTTGACACCCCAATCTTGTACATGCTCATCATAACCGTACAATTCAAACTTGCTTCCTGTATTCTATATTTAAATATATATGATGTGGCTTTGCTTGCTTCAAGAACTCTTTCAGTGGAATTGACAATGATTGAAGTGAATTACATGTATCTACTAAAAATGTGTTGGGCGTTTCATTTAAAAGAGTTTTAGATGTGAAGATTGCAGTTAGAAGAAAGTGATTTCCTGTGTTGACGGACGGACAGATGGAGCTACACAAGACAAATGTCTGCCGTTTTCGATACCTGTATACATGTTTTTTAATGTCTTACTTTTCACTTTGTGATATTGTTTGTACATAAAATCAATGTATACGATCACTTTATACGTTTCAGCAGTAAACAAAATTGATTATTTTCACTTGTTATTCGTTTGTGTTTTCTCATAAACATCGAAAGTTGCAATACAATTAGAAAATGACTCGTAAGTGTACTAGAAATATAACAAGGGAAGAAATGGCTTATAATAAAAAAGCAGATTTATTTAATAACTGGATGAAATTCCCAGTGTAGTACTGTAGTAGTGATCTTATTCATAATCAGTAGTAATAATCAGGGGGTGTCTGGAAACTGTTGAAAATTATATGCAAGTTATAAGATAATTTAACCCAACCAGCAAAATGTTTGATCATGGTGTAATTAATCATTGGAATGTTTATATGAAGAAGATAATGCATATTTACCAACACAACACATTTTATGGTTCACAAATCAGCTACATAACGTATAGCCTAGTCCAGTACGACATGATTTTTAATGAAATCTAAACGGTAAAACAGTGTGTGTGTACAAAGCAGTCAAGGGACATTGTGACAGTAAAAATGTCATGTACTCTGCCAAAGCAGCGGTATCGGGTGTTTGCAAAAGATGAGCATATCCTGCTCCACCAGTGGCACCAGTCATTTGCACAGGTATATTGTTTGTCCGTTGTCTTGATCGAAATGATAAAGCATAAAACCGGTCAAAGTAAGGTATTGACACATCGTGAAATAGCCTCTGAATGTCTACCGAAGAACTTTTTGAAAGTTTTCACCTGTCAATGTTTACTACTTATGTGAGAACTTGGTATAGGTTTGACTATGAAATATTTTGGAAAAACACAATGATTGGATAAATGGTTTATCGTTTCAAATATATTTGTTTCCCCAAGATAAAACGTTTATGAAGTATCTGAATAATACCAGCATATATAATAAATAATATGAATAATTCAAATGACATGTTATTTTAATGGTAAAAGAAATGACAAATTCATTTGTAGATCAGTAAATTTAAAGTAATTTAAATGCAAGATGTCACCTGTCAATAATTTAACACCATTTACGCATACAAAACACAAATAAAATTACAGCCTTCATTCACTCAAATGTTTCCAGTGCTACATGTATAAAGGGGTATAATAAAGTTGGAGTGTTTAATGTCACCATTGGCCATTGGTTGTCAAACACGGTTATGTTGACACATAGCTTCAGAATAACCCTCTACTGCATAGACTATTCTTACTGAAACCCCACCCACACCGCATAAACATAAACCTATGAAAGAACATGCATCTGATTAATTAATTAAAGGTACGGTCCTGAGTAAGTTGTTCAAACATGTTTTCGGCTAATAAAGCATTTTATAAAATGAAAGTGCTTACATTTTCTTGCTCTGAGAACCGATATCCGTACATCTAATGCATTTCTGGTCATCCAAATGGTACGTAGCTTATGGATTTCTGCCTAAAATATTTTGTAACATACAAAGCTTAATATGGATTTCTGCCTAAAATATTTTGTAACATACAAAATTCCTGTTTTTCCAATGACCTCGTAAAGCCAGCGACCAATTTATCAACTAGTAACTGTCTTTAAATGCAATTTCCTCCAATGCCTTGAATAAGAGTTGTATTATTGCTTGTAGTAAAAAGAATAGTTACTTCCTTTGAATTAACTCTTTGATATTATTTTAGAATCAATATTTGAATAGGGGGAATCTAGTGAACCTCTATCACATTTCGTCGCAACTCCAAAGTCATAAATGTACCTTTAATTTATCCCATAAATATTTAGTTTTTTTTTCTTTTCACATTTTTATTTATTTAAAGTCTTCACAATTTGCTGCCATCTAATGAAACATTTAGTCAGCTCTGTGACAAGGTTTTCTTCAGGTTTTCTGCTATTTTATCCATAAACTCAAAAGTGCTTAGATAGTCGTCTCGTTTCACACTGTAATAAAAATAGAATCTAAATAAATATTTGTAAAGACATTTTAAGGTAAACAAAGAGCTACATTAGACACAAAATTTGTTACAAATAGCATTATCTGTGCAAGCATGGTGACATCCATCTTAAAATAGGCCTTTAAAGATTGTACATTTGAATAAAGCAGCTATAACCGAGATCAACTAACTGTCCTGTGTAGAAAACTTGATGCATTTCCCTTGTTTGTATCCATTTAATACCTAAACTGAATATAACATAAAAGAATGTTGCTTAACTCTACTTGAATCGTCTCTATAAAGAGAATGTGTATCTTAGTTTGCTACTTACTGGTTCATTCCTTTGACGCAAATAGCAAGATCTTTGGTCATTGCGCCCGACTGTATTGTGTCTACACAGACCTTCTCTAACGTGGTTGAGAATTTAGCTAGTTCTTTATTGCCATCAAGTTTAGCTCTATGTGCTAGGCCTCGAGTCCAAGCAAAAATGGATGCTGCAACAAATGGGAAAAAATTTGTTAATTCATACATTTACTATTAAAACATTTCAATATAAAATGGCTTTAATCAAATGAATGGTATAATTTACATGTATGTACTCGGCAAATATAGATTTAGCAAATAAATATGAAAATGTAAATTCTATTTATAATTAACAAGTCATTTGCTTTTCTGTAGTGTAGAAAGTATTATCCAATAATGCAGACTACTTCCTGTATTACGAAATACTTTTGCTGTTTATTATAATTTTCTGAAGTTCACTGTTTATCACATGTTCATAATTGATCCATTCAAAATCTATACTGTCAAAATCAATTAATGACATTTCAAATTTTGGTCATCTTTCATGAGTGACAAATTGTAATTATCACAAAAGGTAGATAATAAATAGTTGTACAATTAATACTTTATTTATTATCCAAGACATTATTTCGTACCCATGGAAAATAAAGTTTTTTTAATGTTTTGTTTTCAAAATGAACAAATCAAAACCTGCCATGAAAATAGAAATTATGGCCTGTTCTATCACTCGCAAATTAAGACAACAGAGTAATTATCTTCATGTGTTTATTCTACTTTCATCTCAAATAATAGAAAAGAATAAAAAAACCTATTGAGTTAGTCGAGGTCTCCTTTCCTTGCTGGTGAAAGCGGAAATGTCTCGTCACTGTACCATGAGCAGCTTCAGCTTCGACAGTTTTGCCATCAGGACAAATTAAAACACTGGTCATCATACCAAGAGATCCGAATCCTGAATTAAAAATGCCATCATGATTAAAATTAATACTTGTACAGATTTCCCAATAAAAAAGAACAGTGATTACAATTGGTACAAAAACAAAAACTTTCACTTCAGAAATATAAATTAATACTTTTACAAAATTTTGTTTTAAAAAGGAGAAAGCATTTTAACATTCGTACGAAAATAGTCTGTCATTTATCTGGATATTTTGATTAGGTAATACCACATTTGTCAGGTCAGGTCAGGTCAAGATGTTTAACGTCTACATTCAGAGCAAGCTATTATAGATGCCTGTCATAGGCATGAGTTCTGGTCAAGTCCAGCCCTTGTGTCCATGACAGGAAAAGACGGTGGTGGTGGGGGAGAAGAGGGGAATCTCGCTCATGGCTGCCAGCACTGAAGGAGCACCGGAGCCCAGTCAGGGGACCAAAATGGATGAGATAAAGGTGTTGATGCCAGTAATTTGCAATATTTCTCGGTTAGAGAAATTTTGGAGATTATGCCAAATGGAAATGAGTGCGCCATAAATTTCAGAGGGAGATTTGGGTGCAAATTTTTAACAGTTCTGGCCAAAAAGTTCCACATTTGTTTTTTGTCTTTCTCCTATATAGTATATTCAAAAGAAAATCTGTTATCATTAATTACCTTGAGCTACAGAGTCAGACTGTACATCACCGTCATAATTTTTACACGCCCAGACAAAGCCACCTTCTGATTTCATAGCATACGCAACCATGTCATCGATCAACCGATGCTCATACCATATATTCTTAGCTTCAAACTTCTGTTTGTAATCTCTAACATATGTAAATAAAGACACTGTATTAGCAAATATCTACGGACATCTGAAAAAGATTGGCATTCAGCATTC
>JAULBR010090114.1:5469-22593 GCA_032355825.1 Melanodrymia aurantiaca
AAGGACGTACGAGACAAATTGTCCTCTATTATCGAAATATGGTGGATGCACTGCAACACACCGTACAGCGACTTGACCAATGCGTGAAAGGCCGAATCACGCTGGTCAGTTCTATTTTCCCCGAGTCCAAAGTGGTTGACAAAAGGTTGGCAAATTTCCGTCCTTTACCCTTATTTCCAGCTTTGTTTTTGCCATTTTTGCCTATCACTTGAAATTTCTGGGGGGAAAAAAAAAATTAATTTAATGAGAATTTGGAATGACTTATAATAATTAAACTAAATGGATAGAATAATTATACTCACAAGGATGTTCAGAATCTCTGTTCAGCTACAACAGAATCTCCTCACATCGAAGGTCCACACAAAATAATAACACTGTCTTGCTGGCTAACTAGTTTTACTATTTGTGCTTCATCAGTTTAACACGATGTGACCAAGACTTGTTCTTCCTCACTACAGTCTTTTTTTATTGCACTGAAATCTGTAGGCTGTTCGTTTATGGCCTATCTCATATAATTTACTCAAGTGTCTCCACACAATTAACTGAAATAGGTAGTAGCTTGTACTCTTGGCATTGGATATCAAATAAGTCCTTTAGAAAGAAGTGAACTGAACATTATTTTTTTATGCCTTCTACCCCATGTGATAACAATATACACATGTATAAAATAAATTTTAAAAGACCCCTTGCTGTTTTTCGGTAAGAGTAGCCCATGAAGCGGCAACAGTGGGTTTCCTCTGGGACCATGTGTCAATATAACCATGCGTCTGACATCCAATAACTGCTGATTTATAATCGATGTTTCTAGTGGCATCGTTAAATAAAATAAACTTTACTTTTTACTTTTATTCCACCTAGCACCCACTGTCCGTCTACCAATCTACCATGGTTATATTTTCTTTTCCCGAACTTGGCCTCGTCAAATTCCACCGAGTCTGGGTCGACCAATTTCAGATCATGTCAAATGTACAGACCCAATCTGTAGACGTTTTGAACAGTGACCAAGTGAGCTATCTTGCGAAAAGGTGGTACAATGTGTTCATTAAGAAGAAAAGGACAATGTATTGGATTAAAACTTTGGTTATTTATCCAGTTTAATATTGTAGTGCAACACCCTGAAGGACTGGTACCACAGTTCACCTGGCACGCACTTTTGCTTCTTGTAATAAAATATGTTACGAGGTTACAAGCAAATGAGTGGTGCCACAAGTGAGAGATTCCTGCAGTTGTAAATACACAACAGAACGAGCTGAACAACCCACTGACCTTCCACTAATCTCCCCCTTTGATACTTACGCTTGCAAAATTTGGCTTAGTCTACTTCTACCGTACAACTTCCCACCCGCCCCGACCCATTTGCTTACTTTTGTTTTCAACGATGTGGGAACACGTGTGCGTTTCCCCAATAATTATAGTATAATACCCCATTTGGTGCTTTTCCCGGACCTGACAAATACCCTCCACAACCCACTGACCTTCCACTAATCTCCCCCTTTGATACTTCGGGCGTATCCAATTTTTTAAAAAGAGTATGAAAATTTAGAAATTTAATTTTAGCACTTGTTTTCTAAAGATTTTTCGTTTCTCAGCCATAATTAAAGGAGGATGCTGCGTGCTTCAATTGCATGGCACTCCCCTTTATATAGCCTGTGCGAAAAATCAATATTTCAGGTACATGTAACATGTGAAAATCATGACTCCCTTCCTGCATCAAATTCACGTGACAAAGAAATTGATACGATTTTACAGACTAAATTATTTTTTATTGTAGACCCTTTTAATTGGCAAAGTTTTCGTTTCTTTCAAACACTCTAATTCTTTTAATTAAATATGATCAACATATATATTTACTGCTGCAGTGGGCGATAAATAAATGAGCCACAATTTTGCAGTAAAAATTAACTAATGTAAAAGGTGTGAGAATAGAAGAAAGGAAGGTACGCAGGAGATTAAAGGAATGTTACGATCCTTCAAAAACAAATTTATATATATATATTTTAATTCTTTATTACTTGCCCTCAAAAGACATGTCCCACAAAAAAAGGCCCAACATGAAACGAAGATCGACACATTCCAAATTGTGCTTACTCCAAAAATATCAACGGATTCAGTTCATTTATGTACCGGTACATGAATGATGCAACAATTATTCTTTGAAAATGTTTAACATTTTTGGACCAAAATAAACGTTTTATAATAAATTTAGCTTTACCAATGTCTTCAATTTCAAATCAGAAAATGTTGGAGAGCATTAAAATGTTAGCGAATTTAGCGAGGTCATACAAAACGCTAATATTTCATGATGCCAAGTGTAAATACATTTAACAAAAAAAGAAAATATAAAAAAGAAAAGTATTGAAACATTAATATTTATTACCAGTATTGTTAATGATCCATCGATTGTTCTATGCCAACTGCACTCCACTGCATCAACAATTCCGGCTTTTATCTAAACTCTATGAAGACAGTCTGTTGTTTCATAGTTTGTCGAAACTTTGCAACCAATGGTTTTAAAGTTGATAGCTTCAAATCAGTTTGATTTTTCCACCCCACAACACATTTAAGCATACCAGTCGGAGAAATGATTTCGTAGACTTTCTTTCAACTTGCTATTTCCCGAGAGATCAAGTGGCTGTAATTCCTGTGTACACCCACCCGGAACGAAAACCGGACTAGCGTTAATTTCTCTCACCCTGTCAATGACACACTCTTGTCAGTGGGCTTCACATTGTTAATTTGGGCGCGATCGAAGTCCAAGCTTTTTCAAGATAGGCCGAAAGAATCTGACTTCGAAGTTTTCAAACCGTTTCAATAGTGGTTAATCAGCACGTTCATAGTTTCATTAGCCCAATGTTGGTTGATCAAGTTTAGGTCGAAAGTAAGGTCCGAATTGCAACATGCTGCGCGGATGAAGGAGTTGAGCTCGTCCACCTTCTTCCCCAATGCTTTTGGTAAGGACTTGCAAGCCCAATTGTCTGTTTTCCGAATCCGAAATGGTTGGCTGAGGGTTGCCAAATTTCCGTTCTTTACCCTTTTTTCCACATTTTACACCATATATTGACGCCCAATAGCCGATGCCTTTTTTTTCGTGCTAGGGTGTCGTTAAACAAATAAATAATAATTCACCATTCTGGAAAATATTACTTAAAATTTCTGAAAAAATCTTGATGTTAATTTTTATTTATTTATTTTCTTTCTCAAAGACATTTATTGTCTCCAGAAACTTAGATAACTTTATCTTTATTATTTTCCCACCAAAAGACCATACCCATCTTTTCTATATAAGCCCCACCAAAAAACCCACCTTTACAGTGATAAATAGGTGGGGCGGGGGAGATGGGAAATTCAGAAGTCTTTCCTTATTATTTACAAAAAAGTTTACGGGAAAATTATAAATTATATAAATTTAAGATTATTTTTTTTACAAAGGATTTTTTTTTTCTTAAATAAAAAAAACAATTTATATAATAAATTTATATTAGTATATACCTTGATCGTCTTGAACGGTATTCATATACATGTACATGTATTTGGACTACCATCCAAATATTCGTATCTTGCCATAACGGTGTTATAGGCATAAAGACTTCATGAATGAATAACTACGATTTTCAAATAGGGCCCAACATGAAAAGTGCTTTAAATTGAATCGAGGCAGAAGTATATTGACACATTACAAATAATTGAACCTACTCTAAAAATATCAAAGGATGCTTTTGGTAAGGTCATACGAGCCAAATTGTCCTATTATCGAAATATGGTGGATGCACTGAAACACACCGTACAGCGACTTGACCAATGCGTGAAAGGCCGAATCACGTTGGTCAGTTCTATTTTCCCCCCCGAGTCCAAAGTGGTAGATAGAGGGTTCGCAAATTTCCGTCCTTTACCCTTAATTCCGGCTTTGTTTTTGCCTATCGCTTAAAATTTCTGAAAGAATCTCAGACTTCAAAGTTTTCTAACGGTTTCGATAGTGGTTAATCAGCACGTTCATAGTTTCGTTACCCCAATTTTGATTGATCAAGTTTAGGTCGAAAGTAAGGTCCGAATTGGAATGTGCTGCCCTGATGAAGGAGTTATGCTCCTCCACCTTCTTCCCTAATGCTTTTGGTAAGGACGTACGAGACAAATTGTCCTCTATTATCGAAATATGGTGGATGCACTGCAACACACCGTACAGCGACTTGACTAATGCAGGAAAGGCCGAATCACGCTGGTCAGTTCTATTTTCCGAGTCCAAAGTGGTTGACAGAGCGTTGCCAAATTTCTGTTCTTTACCCTTATTTCCGGCTAGGTTTTTTTTTTGCCATTTTTCCCTATCACTTGAAATTTCTGAAAAAAATCCTAATACATGTATTAATTTAATGAGAATTTGGAATGACTTATGATAATTATACTCGCAAGGATGTTCAGAATCTCTGTTCAGCTACAACAGAATCTCCTCACATTTATACAGGCAGTAATAGTATATTAAATTTAAACTTTGCAGTTCATCAAAAATAAACATAATAGTGATAGTAAAATACATATACAATACATAAAGAATGATAGATGTGATTATCTCGAATCTATTAAAACTGCAATAATGTCTATCATTAATACAGACGTAGTATTGACGTACGGTAATCGTTTATATATCTTAATTGTGTATGAATAGCCATCACTTGACACTAGTTTTGGACGGCCTTGTGTTGAAGCACCATTGATCCTGATGTATGTCACTTCCTCATTGGGATTATCCATCTTAATATGGTCTGGCAAGACCTCTGCTAACGATCTTTAAAATAATATACATGTATGTTTATGCAAAACAAATAATATAATAAATTAATTAATTAAATAAATGTACATTTGTAAAAGTGTTCTGTAATTATTAATATAACCTACTTGTAAGGAATCGTGTATAGATGTCAATGTGTTTCACATTCCAAACAAAGTTAGGATTGCATTTGACCTCCCTCCCCTTCTAATCCTAACGCAAAACATTGAATAACTGTGGACCAAATGTTTTTAAATTAAAAGCAATCCTAACTTGGCTTTCACTCACCCTGTGAAACACTGACATTTATACCCGGTCCCTAAGTAGAATTTTAATTTTAATTTTCAGAAGTTCTCAGTGATGTGGAATTGGTCACTAGTTTTGTGGGTGGAAGATTTGAGGACATCTTGCAACACAAGGTTGGTCAGGAGATTCTAGTGGAAGATACAGGCCAGGGCGATCTGCTTTCTGTTATCAAGACAAATGTTGAACAGTTTCTGTCTAAAAAAGATTGTGATGTGCAAAGCTTGTGAGTATATCTGGGTTTATAATACATAATTTTATGTATTAAAATATATAGTATATCTGGTAGCATCCTGTATTCTACTTTTTCATCAATTCCATAAACATGGGAGTTGAATGATCCACCCGATGAGAATTAATTTGTTTTAAATTCACATTAAGAGTCCACTTTTTCTTTTACGGTATCCCTGCAGACTCATGGTTATGGGCCTGTTTATATACATTTACATGTACATGTTACGATGTATGTTCTCATTATGGGTGCATCCTGTAGCTGTTTACTTAAAGTGTGTATCATGTTTGTTCATTGTAGATCACTAGATGTGCTTATAGTGGGCGCATCCTGTCTTCAGCTGTTTATTCAGAACAATTGGGTTGGCCCATACTCTGAAAACCCACCACACACATTCCTCGGTAGCAGATTCCAGGATGAAAAGGTTTAATCACATGTTATTTTCTGATATGGATGGTGTATAAATATATATCAATGTTTTTACAATCTGAATAATATTAGGATTTGATCCTAATACTGACATAAAAATAGACCAATTTTGTTATCTGAAAAGCTAACCAAACATCTTTTAGTTTTATAATCGTTATTATTGGATGCTGAGAAAGCACCATCATACACACTTTATAAAAAAAAATTATTAAAAAATTATTTTTAAAATAAAAATGTTGGTCCTCTAAAATCTATCATACTTACAATTTTGATCACTATTAGTATTACATGTATTATCCATGCACCCAACCATGTTATAGTAGGCTAGATTGAATTTTAAAAATGCTATTATATTTCTGTTTTATTTTTACATTGCTCAAGTATAGCCATAGATTATGATCAATTTCCACTTCCAGATACTTGAATCATATGTAAATAAACAGCTTGAAATTGATGGTGTTTCGCTGTACACCCTCGCAAGGTACACTCCGTTCCTATATATTGCTCAGTGTATCTTCCAGGAATGCCAAGATTTTTTGAAGCAATTACAGGTAAAACATCTCTTGAAGTTGTATTATATAAAGTATGGGGAACCTTTTTATAATCACAAAGCAAAAGTCCGTGACATTGTGTGTTGTATATAAAAGATCCTTTGAACATTAATGAAAAGATGCAAGTTTCCTCTGTACACCATGTATCTAAATTAATGCATATTTAAATATTTTGTATACATATAAATTAGTTTGTTTTATGTTATATCCAAGCCATCAGCCATGTAAATGCAGCAAAACCTGGGAAAAGTATTAAAAAAATAAAGTATCTAAATTAAAATTTTAGACATCCAATAGCAGATAAGTCTATTCATCTTCTCCAGTGATGTTGTTAAAGAAAGTATATTTTCATGGAGAGCTCTAGTATGTCGGACATAAAAGGTGAAATTGATTCACTAGTCGGGGTTCACTTTGGGAAATATTTTCTTTTAGTCAATTTTTTTAAGAATTCTGGTGCATTTCAGAAAGCAGCTAATTTGAACAAAAGATTGTTAGCCATTTACCGAAATTTGTATCCAAACTTTTAATGAATTACCTGTTGGCTAATTTAGCTACCGACATTAGACATGACCTGTAAAAAAGATAGATTCTTCACTTCAGTGAAAACATATCCTTAAGAGAATTTTTTTTTAGCAGTTATCTAAATATAAACATTAATATAATTCATTGGAATGTTTTGTACATTAGCAGATCCACTGAAGGCAGAGGATCCCAGAGATATTGTAAAGTTTTTCTCTTTTTGCTGTTTAAGGAATTTTGCGTAAATGTAAAACTTACAATTTAAGAAAATGTTTTCCGCTCTACAGACTGCCGACTGGTGGTTATTGAGGTGCACTACTGCACATCAAGAAATCCTGGATGAAAAATCTCACACTCTGAAGAATACATCGCTTCAGTTAATAACAGACCGTACGTATGTCCTTTTCATTTCAGACGTCTTTTTAAATTGCTATAAATTATTGGATAACTGCTTTTGTATTTGACCCATTGCTGACATTAGTTCTGGTTTTACGGTCTTAAATTGAGACAATAAAATGTGCATTTCAACTAAACTAAAACTAATGTCTGCAATTTGTAAGATAGCATAAAATCTATAGTATTCTATTTCTTGCAATGCAATTTGTTACCTAAATGAGAATACAAACAGGTCAACATGATGTCACACAAACCTAATAGACAGGTAGCCTCTTAATTGTACATGTCAGAACTTTCATCTGTACGAGTTCTTTTCCTTTCCACATCCTCCTGAATTTGTCATTGAAACACATTTCACTATACAATATTTATGGGTCTGTTTATTTTGATGCCATAATAATAATAATAATAATAATAATATCTATGTTGTAGTTTCCAACAGAGAGCCACTGCTAACAGACGACAATAGTAGGTGAGTTATATCAATGCCATTTTGCTGTGTTCCCTTGTTGGTGAATTGGGGTCACCATGAAAAAATATGCCTTATGTAGATTTGCAAAGTAAAATTACATGTATGCATCTTTGTATTTATCATTTTGATTTTTGTGCTATGTTCTGGGTTATAACATAAGAATGAACAAAGTTTATTGTGCGGCTTCTTTAATCCATATATATAATTGTTTTATATGTTTTGGTGTGAATGAATGTTTAATGACAGCCTAGCACAAAAAAGAAGACACTGGGTGTCAAAATACTGTGTGGTAAATGATGCTACATTTGCCTTGTCGTATTACAATTTCAGAGATATTCACATGATGTTTGATCTTGAAGCAGGACACATATGTCATACTTATTTTGAAGTAAAGCGGGCAAGAGAGCATTTTGATGCTGCAAAGAAATACTCTGGTCTGAAGGTTGAACTAACAGGTATTAGAACATTATTATATTCTATGTCTAATTTTTGTAGTGTTTTAAAACCTTTTCAATATCACATCCATTTGTTGTTCAAGTATGAGAGAAAAGGTGTGAACTGCAGTAAGTAATAATTTTACTAATTTTATTCTTCAATAATACCTTCAGATCGCGGCATAGCTCGGTGCAAGAGTTTCTGCCTTTCATGTTCCAACCAGTGATCCACGACTGGTCCATCAAAGGCTGTGGTGTGTGCTATCTTCAGTAAGAGTATCCATATGTGGCTACAGCATGTTTCCGCTGTAAACAAGTGTCGATATAACTATTCGTTTGACCTACAATAACTGCTGATTAATAATGAATGTGTTCCAGAGATGTTATCAATAATACCTTCGTGTGATTATACAATGTAATAATAGATCATTTTAGAATATACTATAAAGAATATTTATGACTTGTAATATCTGTGATTGTTAGGAATAATGGGCAAAAGAACCAGATTTCAGCAAGATGAAAAAGCACAGCTTGTACTGAAGGTGTCGAGAGAGGAAACTGAAGATGGTGATAATGTTGCAGCTCTAACTCCAAACCCGAATCTCCTACCAAAGGTAATGCAATAACTAATATAAGGCTTTGTGATTGAAATATTTGAGTATTATACTCTACTTCAAACCACTAAAATTATCTCTTGTAAGTGAGAAAGTTTCAAAATGATTAAAGAATGTCTGATGGAGTTCAGTACGTTTTTGCTACCAACCAACAAATTTATGCATTTTATATTATATTCAAACATCTATGTATCGTGATACAGTGGTGCTGTATCTATGTATTGTATCTTGGACTTCATATCATGCTATGATGCTTTATCAATGCAGCTCTACAACTTGTAGAACATCTTGAAGATTTCCGGTACAATCAAATGAACACAAGTCACAAGGAATATCCTATTCAGTAAGGTATCTGAATAACAATCTCCGTTAATTGTTGTCTAATTAAAAGTACTTTGTTCCAGATTCTACCTCTTGATGATGACACAGTACTGGATGCTGTGCAATTCTCTGAAAATAACGAGAATCTGAAGTTGTCTGTTTCGCTATCACCTGTCGAACAAGCCGTCGTACTTGGTGTCATGTGAGTTGACAGACATGTCAGTTTTTGTTCAGCTATAGTTTATGTAATAGACCAGTATCCTGCATCTGTAGAAAGCAAACTTTTTAGAGGACATGTACATTTCAATTCAATTATTCATTTCAGTGTCTTTAGTGTTGTGATTTTCTTTTTCATTCATTGTAATAAATGTATTTGTATTCAACCAATATCATTACCAGCCTTTCTTCATGTGTATTTTAAACGATATTTATAAAAAAATTATGCATACCAGAGTAAACTTTTAATGGACATTTTAAAAATGACGTTGGGAAAGTAAAACCTAAATCTTTTGTCATCTGAATTGGTGATCAGAAACAAATATATTTTTTGTTTATCATTTATTTTATATATGTTATTGTTTGTAATACAGTATTCCGATTAAATAATAGCGATAAAACATGTTTTGAAACTGTAATATAAGTATATGATACTTTTACTTTGAAATTAATCTGTCAAATGTTGACACCCTAAACAAAATCCTACATGCATATCCTGAATCCTGTGTATATATATATCCCATAGGATTGTTTCAAATACATTATTTAACTTATTATTAATCTAAAAATTAAATTTTCACCGTTGTGTATATTGATATTGCAGGGAAAGTTATCGACGTAGTATGGCAACTGAAAGACTAACCGAAGAAGAAATAATGGCATACATTTGTGTACGGTTCCACTCTGTTTATATTACCATGTTGATCTAACTCCCATGAGGAGAAGTATTAGCTCATTGATTTAGTGTTCCCTGATGTGTAGGATCGATCCTTGTCTTTAGTCCACCTATTTCCAACCAGTGCTTGCTTTATGTCTGGTCTGTACGTGGATCTGAGATTGTACATGTAAATGATTGTATGTGACAGGAGCAGGTTTCTTCTCCACATTTGTCAATATAACTAAAAATTTCAGATTAAACTGTACTTATGCGTCGTTAAATATTCCTTTACTTTATTTCAACATGCAAATGTTGGGAGTAATTTCAATGTAGGTTCTTGAAGTTACATGATTTTGGGATTTTTGTTATGTGGAATGAATGTATTATTTTTAATAATTACAACTGTATTAAAATGTAGTTTTGTTTTATTATCTATGGGTATTTGATTTTCAGACAATATTGCCACATGTGTCAAACTGGTGTACCTCCATAATGTCACTTGTGCTCAGATCGAAGCTGCAGAAAAATAGTGGCAGGACAGTGGAGCGATCCATGTGTCAGATTGAGGTAGACATTAATAATAAAACGTGATTCTATTTATGAAGTACATGTACACACGTAGATTTTGTTGGTATCAACATGTTGCAAGATTATTAACTAGATTTAGTATCAACACAAACGTATCATTCTATTTTACATTTCTCATATTGAAGAATCTTCAATAAAATGTTTATTAAAAACTGTTGAATACTAGAAAATAATCATTCTTTGATGGTTGTGTTTATGAAAGTTTAGTCAAACCATAGTTAAGATTTAATAAAGTTGTTGCTTAATGCAGATAAAATTATTCAGGTGGTTGGGTTTGACTAATGTGAACAAAAAACGAAATGTACGTAAACCAGCTACATGTATATATGGATTTTTGAAGCGATGCCTGTTCTGTTTTTTTAAGTGTTACATGGATTTAAGCAAATGTTTCTCTTGTATATTTTAGTTTCTTCTTTAATTGGTTATTTGTAATTAGCTCTATCTTTAATTACAGGAGCTGGTCAACCAGATGTCCAGATTATCTCCGTCTCCCTCAGATAGATTGTTACTCTTTTATGCAACTAAAGTGCCCACCATATGGAACTTGCAGGTACATGCGGTTAATAACTTGAACATAGCACGTACCCGTCAATGATTTTACCGGATTCTTACAACACGGTACTTACAAGCGTTAAAGATTCATTGGTTTCCATTTATCCTTTTTTGATACTTACATTTCTAATCTGTAATTCATCATCAAAATCTGGTATCCAGCTGGACTATTAAAAATATTATACTAGAATATGATATAACTGCAGCTCTATGTTTTCAGTATCAATTTAGAATAGAATGCCGGCAGAAAATCTGAACTTATCATTAAAAAAGTCTAATATCTGTCGATAGAATGGAACAGCTTGTCAGTTTTCAGTTTCCCATATTTTGCTATCGTGAATAAAATGATGTACTAACATGTGTCTTGTTATATAAGAAATACAACCAACCCATTGCAATGTGATGGTTATTGACGATATTCTATTTTCAGTGTGAGCTTGCAAGTCTACTGTTGTCTCTTGGAGCTGTAGGGTCAGCCCTGGATATTTTTGAGAGACTGGAAATGTGGGAACAGGCCATCGAGTGCTACCAGACGCTGCAAAAACTTGATAAGGTACATCGTTTCAGTGATAAATCTACAAACTAGTTTTTACAGACTATAAGTTTTTGATAGATGCACTTGCCTCAAAATACTCCAAATTACTCTGACCAAAGCATCTGTACATTAATAAGTATAAAGAAATCACCTCCGCACTAAACATTTTGAAGCGAGTAACAGGTCATTGATTTAGTCTCAAGGAAATGTTAGTATCTCTAATATTCTATAATTTTATACAATTAATTCAATAATTGGAATGCACGACTTTTGTCAAACTTTATTGTTAAATATGCTAATAGTTTGACTGTTTTTACTTGAAGGCCAAGGCGGTGATAGAAGAGCAACTGAAGGTTAAAGAGACGCCCAACCTGTACTGTTACCTCGGTGATGTAACCAAGGATATGCAGTACTACCAGAAAGCCTGGGAGCTGTCCAACAGTCGCAGTGCTCGTGCTATGAGATGCATGGCCTACGTTTACTTCACAAACAAACATGTATGTTATCATTCAAATTACAACACAACGTACATATAACCTTACAGTGCTATGAGATGCATGGCCTATGTTCAATTCACGAACAAACATGTATGTTATTATTCAAATTACAATACAACTAACATATAACTTAACAGTGCAATGACTGTGCAATGAGGTGCATGGCCTATCTTCACTTCACAAACATGATTATCATTTAAAACTTTATCCTGTAAATAAATTTTTTAAGTGTCACAATTGCATATGTTGAAGTTATAACTGTATAAAGGTTAATTATTTTAAGAAAAGAAATATTACCATCAGGAGAAAATTGCATTAATTTCATGAAATGTAGGTTGATAATATTAACATTTTCATCCTCCATGTTTTCTTTTTAGTATGATGATGCATTAGACTGTTTCCAGAAGTCTTTGAACATCAATCCTCTTCAGGTACGTTCCCATGTAAACTAGATATAACCGTACTGTGCTACAAACAATATCTCATACTCTGTCACAAAGTGTAAGCTCAAATATGGCGATTGTCTGAGCATCTATCCGTGTGTCTGTCGGTCTGTCAACTTTTGAACAGAGACTGGTAATTTAATTATGTATCTCTGCACAGAATGTATCCTGCACATAACCCAGTTATATACTTCATATATGTCGAGGATTGCGTGGCAAGTGTTATGCAATATGCTTTTGTTGTACGGGTACTACATGCTTTTGCTACAAAACGGGAAGGATCCAGTTACTGAATGTGTAATCCACATAAATAACGGTACATAAAATTTGTTATGGCCAAATGTGGTCTTTATAGTGACAATGGACCGTTTGGTTTTTTTAAAAATATTATTTCATGTCCAATGTAAAACTTGCATCTTTCTATAGATTGCATATTGTTTTACCCTTGAAACAAATTGTTTGACAGGAAAAACTTTCATACACATATTTAATACTAGAAAGTTTCTTTTGTCTTCATTTACTTACAGGTAGGTGTATGGTTTACATACGGTTGTACAGCAATGGCCGCAGAAAAATTTGAGATTGCAGTGAAAGCCTTCAAGAGATGTGTGAACATCGATTTTGATGTATGTTTTTGTGCTCAACTATAGGGTATTATATGTGTAGTCATTTCCACTTACAAATTAGTTGGTGTATTTAATTAATTGAAATCATCTGAACCAACACCCATGCTTGTATCAGTATATCTCGTATCATCACTTACTTGGTTAACGGGCCACTAGTATCCATTATAATTTGTGGCTGTAGCCGCTATTATGGACACTGATATTCCCACCGTTCTTGTTAATTTATCAAAAAAGTTTGCTTTTACCACTCTTTTTGCAATTTCTTATTACTTCCAAGAACCAAGTAATTTTTCAAAAGTAGCAAAACTGCCATTATGAAACGTAAATAACCAAAATTGTTTGTACTTTCTATAGTGTATGCAGTGTTAGTATCAATGCAAAAATGTGTTAAAATTGACCTCTACAATAATTTTGATTTTGTTTTCAGAACTTTGAAGCTTGGGCCAATCTTGCAACAGCATATGTGAAAATAAAAGACTTGTAAGTTAAATTAATATATAAATTGAAGACTTCCAAGTAGTTGTTACATGACTGCATTTGATTTTATTGATATATCTGTGAAACGACAGGAAAAAGTTCTAAGATAATCATTATTTTGGTTATTCTTTATACATTCTTTATACATTTGACGACTTAATCACAAAGTATGTTGCACAATGTTCCTAATAACCTCATGTGGCCAAAAATAGTTTTTGATAGTTGTACATATATATTAAATGGATTGGTTTGTTACTTGTATCTTCATTGCATTTCAGACCAAAAGCTTTTGCAACCTTGAAAGAGTCAATCAAGTGTAACTATGAGAACTGGAGACTGTGGGAGAATTGTCTTATTGTAAGTTTCTTTTGTCCACTATGGCTTGGCTACAGTAGACTATTTATATTCATAGTGTCGCTTATAAACACACACGTTCGAAATAAAACCTACACTGACATAAATAGTGTTTGCCCAGGATTACTTTTCACAGAGACACCCAAGTTAATAAGTCAAGCACACAAAGAATGAGTCTGCAAGCGGTAATGGTAATGTGGTTTAATGCCTTCATCCATCCGGAGGATGTTGTAGAGGGCACTGAGATTGAGATGCCGTTCTGACAGAAGTCGGATCGTCCTCTCGATCCCAGAGGGTGCAAGCGGTTGTGGGAGTATTCCACCCTATCAATGTACGTTTAGATGCATTATGGGGACACAAGTGTTCTGGTACATTTAGATACATTATGGGGACACAAGTGTTCTGGTACGTTTAGATGCATTATGGGGACACAAGTGTGTTGGTACATTTAGATGCATTATGGGGACACAGTGTTTTGGTACATTTAGATACATTATGGGGACACCAAGTGTTTTGGTACATTTAGATACATTATGGGGACACAAGTGTGTTGGTACATTTAGATGCATTATGGGAACACAAGTGTTTTGGTACATTTAGATACATTATGGGGACGCAAGTGTTTTGGATATTTTTCATGTGTTTTATGATCCCTGTGGACATTAATCTACGTAAAACACTGATATTGTATTTCTTAAACTATATAACTACATGTATTGCAGATTGGTGCAGACTGTGGCGAGTTCAATGATGTGATTCACGCTTATCACAGATTGATGGACATTAAGGACAAGTGGACGGACACACAGGTAGTTTTCATTACATAACTAGGTCAGTCCTTTTGTAAAATAATGTAAATTTATTCATTATATGAACATTTACTTATAGTAGTTTGATTAAAAGAATGTGAAGCATACAAGTTTAATCAATTGATGTTCTTATAATAGACATCTATTGTAACAGCAGATTTCTTTATGACATTTTGTTAACTCAGTCACTTTTGATGAAGTCACTAGAGCTACATCTAATTTGGTAAACAAGTGTATCTTATCAAATTATACATAACTATTGTCACATAACCATAATTAATTTGTTTTATATTTTGATTTGATCAGGTTTTGACAATACTTGTTCGTGCTGTAACGGAGAACATCCCGGATGCCAATGGAATACCCGCGGGCAAACTGAGTTCTTCACTTTTGGAACTGTTTGGACGGATCACGGCCAAGGTGACAACAATACATACTACTAACTGATAATCAACCATTACATTGATGTTTTGTTTAGCCAGTTTTCTGGATTTAAATTGTACAAAAGTATTCCAAACCAGGGTCCCAGTGAATTTTTCATGCCATAGTATCGGATACGAACACCAGAAAGCATCGGAACTCAAAAGATTCCAAGTAATGCCAAACATGCTTGAAGGCTATGCATTACTTGAACACTGCTCAAACAAAAACTTTTGCTATATGTTTTGTTCCAAAATACTAGTGGATTGAAAGGTTTCACAACTGATTATTTCTATTTAATTGATTTTTTAATAGTATTAAATTGTTTTTCAGATCACAAGTGAAGCAAAGATATGGCAGTTGTATGCAGAGCTAAATTCATCTTGTTCAACTGGTGATAAAACTACTTCGGAAAAGGTATGGGGTTTTGTTTGATACTAAAATTTGGGTATACAAATGTTGGTGTCGTGAAAAATTGTGTAAAGACAATCAAAATAACAGCCGTGTGCTCTATCAAGTCAGACCACACTTTTAGTTTGTTCATCTGGCAGATAAGAATATTATATCACATGATAAAGATTGCCTTGGTGATGAGTTGTTATCATATAATGACAACTGAATCCTAATCTGCCAAAACCTAAAAATGACTAAAGACAATTTGTCATGGACACAGTGTTTTTTAGAATAACCTAAATTATGTTGTTGAAATTCTTAACTTTACCATATTGATCGACCATTCGAAATGATATGACCGGAGAAATAATGTCTGAATTTACGCTAGTAATGGAATATTATGCTAAAGTAATTTAGTATTTACAAGAGAATTTTTAAATTTAGCTCTAGTAACTGTTGCAATTGTTTTGTGCATGGAATCATTTGTGTATGGATATTATTTTCAGACCCTGCAATACTTGCAGAAGGCTCATCGTTGTGTTACACAGCAATCATACTGGGAGAAAGACCTGGACAAGTGTAAAGAGGTTGCCACCCAGTCTTCTCAACTAGCTGAAGGTGAGTTTTAAAGTCAATGGTGTGGAGTTCATAACTATTGTATCGTACACAATATTTCTTGCTGGGGTGTCGTTAAACAACGATTTAATAATAGAGCTATTTCAAACGGCACAAGTATTAACATTACTAAAGTTGTCAAAATTGTATTTAACAAATTGAAAACTGGGTTTCATAACGGGGCACAACGGTTACCAGCTACTTTATTGAATATCAGGTTGTGTATTCATATAGACACCAGCTAATTCACTAAATATCAGGATGTGTATTCAGACACTGGTTTACCAGCTACTTTATTGGTAGTGCATATTTTTCTCTTGCAATTCGCAGCCTACCAACATTGTGCGAAGTCTTCTGGAACCCAGACAGAACGTTTGCCGATGTTATCATCAGCGAAGCTCATGTTGAAAGGTGTCATAACAAAAATTAGAGTAAGTACCAATAGATTACATATTCTACATACTTGGTAGATTTAACAGCAATGTTTGCTTCATATCTGTGTCATTTATCGGAGAACACAATGAAGGAAAACGTTTTAGTCCCAAACAGGTTTAAAATATTTCTCAAATGACTACATATTAAATAGAAAAATGTTTAATGAAAAATGTTCTTTTATTCAGTCTGCAAATGTATAACAACATTACAGTATAATACAGTTAACTAATTTTTATAAAAGACCAACAAAAAAGTTTATAAAAGACAAATAAAAATGTTTAAATGTGCGATGCTACGTACATTATATTTAATCTATATATACTTAATATATTTAGTAATATATTTAGTGTTCAATATGTTGATTATATTAGTTCTGATACTTTAGCCAAAACAAAAGTATGTATACATCTAAATTATTGTAATTTACTATTTCTGTGGCCCAGTATTATGAAACTGATAAAATTGCAGTTGAAATT
>JAULBR010090115.1:0-12460 GCA_032355825.1 Melanodrymia aurantiaca
ATCCCTAGACATAAGTTTTTGATGTGTTTGCCTTAAGTCTTAAGTTTCCTCCTGAGGTGTCTCAAGAATTCATAAAAAATTTAACCTTACCTTGTTATCTTACCTTATTCAATTTAATGAAATTTAAGTCAAAATTTATGAAAAACTTAAGTTGTTTGATAAATACCGCACCAGAATGAGTAAACTGTCGAAAGATTATCAAGATCTATACTGCCCTGCCATGACAAAAGGAAGTAAGTAACATTTTTCACAAAATACACTTTTTAGCTCATTGACATAAAGAAACTATGTAGGCTACAGTTGCTCTAAACGTATCGAAATTGTTCAGTTCAGTTCAGTTTGTTTAACGTCTACATTCAAAGAAATTGCTTTCCAACTGCATGATATCGTAATATATATCTCTAAATTGTGGTATTTGTGTGCAAAGAGTACTAAACGAATACAATACAATACAACAATACAATACAATACAATACAATACAAACAGCTTTATTTCTGTGTCTACATGTATACGTTATTTATATACACACACACAGTCTGGTTGCCTAGCAATATTATAGCTAATAAACTATAAACTATAGATTATAATTATAAAATCATACATGATAATGAAATGAACTACAGTAGATTCCTCTTAATTGCATAGCTTAATTGCATAGCCGAGGGGCATGCAAAATATATATTCCATACGTTTTCATTGATAACTAAAAAATATTGATGACGTCACTTACTTCCGATTTATTACATCTATAAACGCAGTGGCGGATCCAGAAAATCCATTTAGTGGGGCCCGGCAATGAAGCATCTAGTAACAGAAATTTCAAAACCAACGTTAAAAAAAAAATTAATATGTAAAAAAAATTAAATTCGCAAAATTTAGGGTGGGGCCCAGATCCACCTCTGATAACAGCTAACAGCTGCTATATACATTTGTATTCTGTCGCATTGCCACCCATAAATATATTTATGCCTAGCCACACACATACATACATACATGTAGATATAGTATTTATTATATACATCTGGACATGAACTGAAAAGCAGAGGTTTTAACAACAATAAACAAGGAATGCATACTGGACAATCTCAAATCAGTAAATCCTGCCAAAGTTGGGAGATTATAGAGGCTTTGGAAATGGAGATGGTTATGGATATGTTGGTATTTAATGGTAGCTGATGGGTGTATAGTTTATTTGTAACACAAACAGAAAGAGGTAGCCATAAAGTGAATTTACTACACAAATGAATTTTGGTGATTGTAGCAAATTCGTAGGACTAAGCCTTTTTCAACTCTAGTTTCAATTGTTTGTTGCTAGTTATTTATAAAAGTATTTCTAACTAGAGTTGCTGGTGGAGCTGGACAAGAGATGAAAGCTCCTAAATCAAGACTAAAGATGACATGAGTTATGACATGCAATACATGGGTTAACAGAATGTATTTTTGGGATCATAGGAATGGCACCTTTTACATTGTCTTTACTATGAATAATTAGTTCTGTTTTGTTGTATAGTAGTAATCAACTTTTATGTGATGGAAAAGTTGTCAACAATTGTAACGCCATTTAGTTCACTGTGTTGTGCAAGTAGTGAGTAGATGTTATTACATTTAGATTATTTTTTTAAATTAACTTGGACATTTACTGCTGCAGGGTGAACTAGCAAATTGGGGAATTGGTTTGTAAACGAGATAACAAATTTATTGATTTTTTTTCTTTCTATG
The DNA here is from genome assembly GCA_032355825.1 of Melanodrymia aurantiaca. Classification (NCBI taxonomy): domain Eukaryota; kingdom Metazoa; phylum Mollusca; class Gastropoda; order Neomphalida; family Peltospiridae; genus Melanodrymia; species Melanodrymia aurantiaca. Next base: position 1,721 of record JAULBR010090115.1, read on the forward strand.
CACTAAGTCTGAATCTATAGCTGTATTTAAATGAGATGATTGTTTATAACACGGTGTATCCTTTATTCTATTACCGGTATGATTTCTACACTAAACAGCAAAGACTGAAATAATTTGCACTTGCAGCCACTTGCTATTTGCAGATGACCATAATAACTTTCATTTGCATAAAATGCAGTTATTTTTGGTGTGCAACATTTAATACTAGTTATTGATATTTGACCGGTTCTCCAGACATAATAATTATATAGCCCCAGGCCAACCGCAAGTTACTTTAAAAAATACTCAAATTGCTTTTACGTTATCATTTATTAATATCGTACATTAATTTCTGCAATCTATTGAGTTGTTGGGTTTAAATCTTAATCTCATTTCTTTCCACCATGCATCTGAAAAAATAGAACTGCAGGGTTTTAATCATGGCATAGATTCTAGTAAATTAAAGGGGTATAGTCTGGGAGCTTCCCCAAATCTACTCCAGTGTATAGATGAAATATCAACTTTTACAGTTGGATTGGGAGTACATGTACGTGTATGTACTATGGTATGAATCATCCAAGTTACTGTTCTTGTACCTTAATAACTAGGCATTGAGAGAAGGCCATTTAGTTATAGTCAAAGCCCCTCATTTTAGCTTCTCACAAAGTAAAGAAAAAGACTGAGGTTGCAATAAATGCAAACTACTATTAGGGATCTAGATAGATCTATCTAGAGATTTTAACATTCCAAATACTATTGCAATTGACTCAATATTGCCATGCTATTTAAACTATTACAATACCATTACAAATTATTAAAAGTTAGCTCAGTAGTCGTTAATAATAATATGCATACCAGTACATGTATGTATGTAAAGCTTAGCACTTGTGATATTAAAGAAATATTCTGTAATTTTGTGAAAGCTGAAGCTTAAAATGACATTAACGATGTTGTGGTTAACTTATTATATACACTTCTGAATCAAGCATCCTTACTTTGGTCACAACCTACAATTGTATTTTCCAAGGAGTGAGACAACTTGAATAACTATAAGTTTTTATTTTTTGGGGTGTGGAGTGGGTGGGGGTAGGGTTAAACTAAAAGGGTTGTGTTAGCCATACATAATTAATTTAAGCATATGTTTTCAGAATTTACAGTCTAACTGTTTCCTTGACAACTAGACATAGTGGCTTTAATGTACAGTGCATTTAATATTATTCCATTTTTGAGTAGAATGTGAAATTCTGTTGAGCCACAGCAGATGAGTTCCATTAGTAGAGAACACTGCCATTTGATCATCAACCTGGCATCCCAAGAGACCCCATAAATAGATTTAGTTGACCTGCCAATCATAAACAGAGTTGAAGATATAGCGAAAATAACATCAAGTGTCTGGTCAAAGGATCTATTAACTTTGCTCTCAGGTTGTTAGGAAAATTGTACTTGCTAAACGGAGTCCAGGGATTTAGGTTACAAGTATTCGAATTCCAATACAGATGGTTTTATCACCCGGTACTACATGTACAACTTAGTGATAACTTATTTATTATTATATTATTTTATTGATATATTATTCTGATGTATTTAACACATTGACTGCCATAAAAATAATGTGGAAATACTTTTCTTATCTACACATAAATAATCTTTTTAAGTAACAATAAGTATCTTTCATTTAATTATACATGTAAAATTTTATATTTTTGGAATATAATTGACACAAAATGACTCATAGTTTTTTTTTAATGACTCATAGTTGGTGATGGGACATGATACTCTATTGTCTTTGCCAAACCTACGAGTCAGTCTCACTACGTTTTAGAATAAACAAAACACATGCATGGCCAAAGAAGATGTGGATCATACTTACATACACATAGTGCATAGTGATAGCTCAGACATGGTTACATTGGATTACTATATGTTGAGAGAAGTTTTGTTCATTGTAGTTTCACTATTTTGAAATTCATTGCTACAATTGATTATCGATTGATCATTTATATATATTTGATAAAAACCTGATTAAAGCATGTCGTTAAGAATAAAGCTATTCTTACTCCTACAGTTATCGTGTATCATTAAGAATAAAGCTACTCTTACACTCATCGTTTATTCGGAGTAATAAACATTTATTATTTAGATAAAATTGAGTTTATTTGTAATTGATCATTTCTAAAATGTTTTTATTTTTATTTTTTTCACTAAGCATTTATTGAAATAATAATAATAATTTCAAAGATTGTTTTTCTAATCGCCGGCCCTGATAATGTACCTTTTCCATGCTTTTATGTACAACGGAATGGAAAACAGTAGTTAGCAAAGCATTTTTTGTGAACTTTACAAATGGGTCACCAACTATAATTTTATTTTGATACCAACAATTTATTTTATTTAAGCTGTCTATTCGCATTACTCATTGCATGGAATGAATCATAGTTATAATACTTATATACATAAACTTTGGAAAGAGCAAAAGCCATCCTAATAACTCAGCTGGATCTTCCAGAAACCCACCCACCACACATTTACTCTGTTAGTGTTGTAGTAGTGTTTATATAAAGAGCTCCCACTGGCTTCGGATAGAGGGATCTTCTCTTTAGCTCAGTTGGTAGAGCACTTGACTCACACAGAGGGTCCTGGTTTGGTTCTTCTCAGTGGAGGTTGAGATGTTTGTTACATTTGGAGCCGACGTAGGGACTGGGTGTGTTCTTAACACAAGAATACAAATATAACCTGGTCAGAACCTGTAACAGCTCAACTGTCCGTGGCCCACAGCTACGGGACGTAGCTTCACTTGATGGGGGTGTACATGTAGTAGTGTTGATATAAAGAGCTCCTATTGGCTTCGGCTAGAGGGTCCTTGTTCGGTTCTTCTCAGTGGAGGTTGAGATGTTTGTTACAGTGTTATGAATGCAGATATTCTTCAGTTTTAAAAAAGAATTCCTGTTTTTAAATGTTGTACAAACAATAATCCTGGCCCGACAGTCAAGGCAGCTGGTCTGCATGTCTAGGACAGCATGTTAGAATAGAACCGTCATTGGATATAATTATCATATAAAGTACGTTAATAGTTTACAACAACCCACTTACTGACTTAGAACAGAAACCCCTTGGACAAAACTCATCAACATTTACAAGTGTAGTTTCACACTAAATTAGATAGAGCAGAGTCCCTAGAAAAATATACGTCTTTACAGACGAAATTAATTTTGTTAAAATTCAAGCCTGTTTTGTCTTGTTTTTCAAAGGGGTTCTCCTTCAAGGGGTTTTGCTCTTCATTCTTGAATGTCTATGTTACACTGGTTACTTGAAGATAATATCACTGACAGAATGTAGTCAAGTTTTGATAAGTCAGTATGAGAGGAAGATCAATTCCAAGGCTGAAGGACCCAGCCTACACAAGATGAAAACCTGTAGTTTGATCCCATCAAGATGGTAATCAGCAAGGCTGGGGACGCAAATTTACCCAGACAACAAGATGGGTGATAATCAAGCATGTTCTGTTTGTACAACAAGTGGCTTGGCTCATCTGTTGCTGGCTAGATGGAGATGACTGCTTTCAGCCTTGGAGGATCAATAGTTAACTTCTGTGTGGATTAGATCATGCTGCCTGAATGAGAAGTCCGAATTGATTACTTGAGCACAGAATTTGTTCTCATATTACTGTAGACACTGGTATTTGTGCTCATTTTCATAGCTGTGATTGGTAATTTGTGATACGGTAAATACATTTGTAATTAGCTGTCACAGCACGACTACGAAGGATAATACATTGGATTTACACAGTTTGTGTGAGTATCTTGTGATTCTTTCATATTTGTACATAAATGCAATGTTAATGCATGTTATTTCTTGACTTCCAAAGTGTTTGCCTGTGTTACTTCAAATGTGTGTATATAATTGTTCAAATGTGTATATATATTATCTGTACATATCATACATTTTTTTGCAAGATAGATTTCTCTTTATTAACTGTGAGTCTGATTTTGTTCTGATTACAATCAATGCATCACAAATATTTCTAAAGGAAAGTGCAGATCTATATAATATACTTATTTAATAAAAATAATTGTAATAAAATATTGCATTTGACACTATTTTAGTAGATTGATTTTGAGCCTGCCTTGATATTGCTCGTGGTGGATGGGGGTTGGTTGGTGTTGGGGTGGACGTAGCCCAGAGGTAGAGTGTCTGCCTCGAGGGATCGATCCTCCACAGCTCAAAACATTTTATCGGCTATTTTCAGTTCCAGCCAGTGATACACGACTGGTTTATCAAATTCCGTGGTCTGTGCTATCCTGTCTATGGGATAGTGCACATAAAAGACTCCTTTTTGTTTTTTGGTAAGAGTAGCCCATGTAGTGGCGACAGTAGGTTTCCTCTGAGACCATGTGTCATATAACCATGCGTCTAACATTCAATAACCACAGATTTATAATTTATGTGTTCAGTGGCGTCGTTAAACAAACAAACTTTTATGATATTGCTCATGATATTGCTCATAGTGAAGATCGCATATAGGTGAAATAATCCTGAAGCGACTTTAAACTTCAAATCATTCATTCATAGTGAAGACTGCTCTTATAATTTTGCAAATTGATCTCGATACTGCAATTCCTACTGCAATTCCACTACCACGAACAATCATCCTTCTACATAACCTAACATAGCAATCCCCACTTGGCTGTTTTCACTATACATGTATATACGCAGAACATATTTATTATCATAGGGTTTTTAATTTTTTGTACTATTTACCACTCACATGTACATCTTTAACACAATTGGATTATCCGACACAAATTACGATATCAACCAATAAACATGATACATGCTTTGGACTGACGCACTGCTGGTGAAGATAATCTTAACTTATTTTGGTAGTGACAAATTAAATAAATATTTAAAAAATATATTCCACTTATGGGAAAGTTACTTGTTTGACTGGTATGTATAGCATGTCGCTAAATCATGAAAAGTTTGAAATAGCCAACTATTGATTTTCTGATGGGTTCATCTGAGATGCACAAAGTGGTCAAGGTGATCACATTGACTCATGAGCTTCATCTGAAGCAATTTTCATGTAACTAGTTTTCAAAAATCAATGTTTTGTATCTGAATAAAGCTAGAAGTAACAAGCTATAGGTCAGTTATCATAGTTTGCCAACAACTGCCTGTTCCTCTTCCACTGCATGTGTTCAGATATCTGCTAGGTAGGTTAAACGTATTATTACTACAGTTAGTAAGTAGTCTACATCATGTACTAGCAATTATCACATGACAACATGGTAATTTTACTCTGGATGGTTAGGGATTAATCCAGGCATTCTGCGGTACTGAACAAAGCAAATGGCACTGAAAATTCCCATTTATATTTGAATAAACAGTGGCGTAGGACAATGACAAAAAGTGGGAATTTTAAAAAGTGGTCTTGGAGTATCACATTTTGGTAGAAAGATCTGGAGAGGTGCATAATAATTGGATTTGGTACGCTGCAATTCATAATAGTCTTTAAGTTTATATTAAATCATGGAAGTGTGTGCTTATAACAGATTATATAATTGGCTGAATCCTACTCGCAAACTTTCGTTCTTCAGTTTTTCCTGTTTTGCCGAGATGATGTATCTGAAGTATTAAACTTAGGAGTCACATAATTATAAACTTAATAATAATAATAGTGTTAATACTTTTGAGTGTTAAATGTGTTTTTCTACCAATGTCAGAAAAGTGGAAGTAAATCTTTATGTTGAAAATGATAGTGTCAAATTTATAAACCACCTTCTTCCCACCCAAGTTGAAACCATTCCATCTTTTTTTTAGTACAGTATCATATCAATTTTGAGATAGTCCCTTAGATCTTGAGCCTATTGTAATTGTTAGCCAGTTTATATACATGTATGATTCATAGTATGTATTTAATGATGATAAAACGATTAGGTACTGTGTTCTGATAACACTATCTACATGTCTTGCCCTGTAACACTGCATACAATCAGTAACAACACTGCATGCAATCAGTGATGTACAGAGGTCAGTCTTCATCTGTATTATTAACAGTTTTAGAAAAATGTGACCTTTATGTAATAACTAGTATGTATGTCTCACATGCAGTCACAAAGAATGACCTTTGCTTGAATAGTTGGCTAACACTTTGTGCCTTATGTTAACGGGTGATTTGCAATTCTTCAAATTTCTACCTTAATTCTGAAGAAGAACAAGACAGTGGACTAAGGTAATTATATTTGGTCTGGAAGTTGACGTATATACATGTACATGTAACTATTGTGTTAGATTAGGCTATGCAGAGACAAAATCTCTAAACGGGATGGGAAGGGGGTTGTGTTTGTACCTTCAAGTTATGGTTATGATAAATAATAAATATTGCACAACATAATACAATGCTTTTGAAGGGCAGGGGTATCGGACACTATCCACGAACCCCCATTGCTTCGAGTCACATCTAGTTAAAAATAATAACAGTTTTGGTTTATTAAAGTAATGTCAAAACGTATATATGCATGTACATTGCAATACAAAACTTCCTCGATAGTTAGAGGCAGCTGCCTATTTTCATAGATAATGAACACCCTGGTATTGCATTTAAAGTTCAATAACGAGTGAAACCTGTCAATTTAAGTTTCCTTGTCTTGGTTGTTTGGTCGTTACTTTGTCAGATATGTCCTACCATTAAACATGGGTTTATGATATAGATGCTATTCAAATTCATATAGATTGTGATCTGTGATGGTTATGGCATGTCTACTTTGAGTTTGGTTTCTAAGTGGCCTCGTGAAGATGGCATGTATGATGTAGGTATTCAAGAACTGTAGATTAGTCTGAGGAAATCAGGTGAATGATTGCTGGCCTGCCCTTGAGTTCACTTATCAGTTACCGTTATGGAACCATACTAATTTATTTATTTACATTTTGCTTTATGATTGTCTGCCTGAGATAAAAGCTGGATATTTGGCAAATGACTGATGTCCATGATGCACACCTGTCAGGAAATGTTCATTAAATATGTTATTGAACATATTTATTGCTTAGTATAGACTGAAATACAAATGCCCAGTATCTTTTTATTTATATCAATATATTATATGTATATAATAATTATAGGTATTTGTGAGTTATTCCTTGTTAGATGATTTTCCCTTTGGGTCAAACTTTTGATGGCATTTTATTAAATCTATTGGTTTCATTTTAAATGCTCAGCAAGTTGATTCATTATTGCTTTCTATTTCTGACTTAGCTGGACTTAGATTGATAACTATCAACTTTGGTGATGATAAATTAACAAATGAAATGTAATAAAATTGCAATTCTTAAAATTTTATTTTTTTAACACATGAGCCTTATTTCTCACTGGGGAATATTTTAATTTAAGCCAAATAAAACCCACTTGTCTAATATAATTTAATATACTAGTTTAGAAATGTTTGCCAATTCAGGTAATTGTTTCTGAAGAAGTACTACAAATATGTATGTATAGCACCACATTAAAAGTATTCGCTAAAATAGCATTTAGGACATGGTAGTGATTTTGTGCTTTCTGCTTAGCATATTTTATTTGTTGGTTACGTTTGATGGAGACTGTTATTACCACCTTTTATACGTCATTCACATGTCAGCATATGTGATGACGTCACGAATATCATGTTTGTGCACTCGATCTCGCAGCAGTCAGTCAGTGTGTTGTATTAAAGGTGGTTGCTATTACATGTAGCTGCTTCATCAACAAGACATGTACTTGCCTTTCACTGCAAGAGTTCAGATCAATAATGACATTACCCGGTAATTACTTCATTTGTCATTGGTGTTAACAATTTAAAACTGGCCATTAACATTTCTTAAATCAGCATCCATTGTTCATTTTCACCAGGTGTCACATGTACCACTGCTTTTGATTGATTATGTCAGTCACTTCAGTTCTGTCTGCAGACTACAGACATCACGTAACAGTTTGAGATTTAATTCACTTTGTGGCTGCTGTTACATGTACGTGTATGTGACAATGTCTTCATTTCACATAAACAACTGATATTGTTACATAGCAAGCTCAGAACAGAAGTCATGTATCTGCAAACCAAAGTTTACAAATAAGAGTCACAATGTGGTGTTGTATGCAGAACACCCACTTGTTCAAAAATTATACATTTAATTATCTACGTTGAATTTCTTAGTATCAGGACCTAGGATCATACCCGGTATGTATCCTGGGTTAATCCACCCATTAATCCTGAGATTTAAATACATGGTATAATTATTTATCTGTTACAGTCTAGACATCAAACATCGCAACTGATAAATATGTGGTACATAGTTAATTATCCATGTATATAGAATTTGTCATAGCAAATTTTCATTGTCATAGGGTTGCATTCAAAAGCGAAATGGCAATAAAAATACACGTATCAAAATCGTGATTTACAAAAAAATGGTTGTGGGCATTGGTGGTTCTTTCAATTGTTAGCACAATCATGTTTAAATTTAAATTTCCATCAGTAATGACCAGTCATGTGGTCATATCTCTGCATGTATCAAGCCAGACCATAACCTTGCTTCCTCCATACTGACCAAGCTACTGGTAAAGATAAAGAAAGTTTGTTTAAGGATGCCACTGGAACACATCTCGCCACTTGAACACGTAGATTTAAATCAGTGGTTATTGGACGTTAGATACATGGCTATATTGACACATGGTCTCAGAGGAAACACGCTGTCGCTGCTACATGGCCTACTCTTCCGTAAAACAGCAAGGGGTCTTTTTATGTGCACTATCCTATAGACAGGATAGCACACACCATTGAATTTCATAAACCAGTAGTGTATCACTGGCTGGAACGGAAAATAGCCCTTGACTCATCCCGCCATAGGCAGAAACTCTACCTCTAGACTATGTCCAACTCCTTCAAGCTACTGGATGCAAACATTCACTTTAGCCACACCATAACCTTGCTTTCTCCATTCTGATCAAGCTACTGGATGCAAACGTGCTTTTCGCCGACATTGAATACACACCCTACCATCAGCACAATTTCAACAAAACCTACTCTCATCGGAAAACACCACCCTTTTCCAATCACGGATTTGCCAATGCCAGACATGCTTGGCCCATGCTACCCTTCGTTGGCGATGTTTAGCTGTTACAGTTGTACCGTAATATGGTTTGTAAGCTTGGATACCCATTTGACAAAGCCTTGCCACCATCTACCGACTCACTGATAACATCACTGTAAACATCCGATTTAATATACGTGTAGAGAACGGAAGTATCGGTCATCTCTGGGAGTTGTTATGCATGGTCATACTATTTCTGGACTATCTGATATCATGCCTGTCTGATTGCAAAGTGTCATCAAATTTTCTAATGTGACTTGTGAACATCCAAATGTCCTAGCAATGAGGGCATGTGATGCGCCTATGTTTACCATGCATGCCCAACACCCTGTCGTGTTGTTCCATTGCAAGTCTTGGCATGTTTTAGGTGTTTTTCTTTTCATACTATCACTGTACAGTAGCTTTGTGGCAATTTCATGAACCTCATAGACATACATGTACATGTATTTTATGCTCCTCAATAATCATGTGTTTTATACAATAATGCTAAATTCACGAAGATCAATATTTAGATTCCATAATAGACTTCGTGATACATGTACAATGTTTGGGCGATTCTTTCTAAATTAGTTGTATTCGACTAGTAACTTTATTTATAAAACATGATTGTTACTTATGTAAAGTTTCTTTTTAACTTGAGTATACTATATTATTGGCTACATGCAAGCATAGTTTTAGGCCCTCAATCTGTACATAAAATTAAAAGTTGCCATCTGAAATGACTGGTACATACAATATACATGTGGATGTTACATGTACAGTGTATATATACAACTCATTCCCTTTTTGTCCTGAACATGTAATCACTGCAGTCCCCCCCCCCCCCCCCTCCCCATTCTTCCTTCTTGTTAACACTTGGGAAGTATTCAATGTTTGAAGAAAATGTTTACTCTTGGAAATCTTTGAACTTAGGCATGACATAAGACTGGAGTAAACTGCAAAGTGATCTCCTGTTTATTTTCATGTTGGATTGCAAACTGCATTCTCAGCTATGTGTGTTTGCCCCACATCTGACTGCTTGTTTATGGAACATTTCAAAAGGCAATACATCGCATTGGTGCAGGGCATATATATATCTGACATCAACTGAATTATCTGTTTTACGCTGTACCGTAAGTGCCTTAATAAAGAGGACAATTTAGTTTGAAAGTATGGACAGTTTTTAAAAGTTTTAATGAGCTGACTTGTAATATTACAATACCACTGCACAGCTAGAAATTGATTTATTGTCCTACATGTATTGAATCACAGAAGGCCTAAGTTATGCTCTGTTGCAAAATATCAATAGAAGCCATTTGAATCCCTGCACTGATATGTAAATTAGTAGTGTTAGTGTTAATTGTGACAACATCATTAATCACCAATCTCATGTGATTTGGAATACACAAATACCGTCAGCATGTTTCTGCATGTATACATCTGATTATCTGTTTTTTGTTCACGACAATATTTTGTGATGCTTTATCATTTATTATTTTAATAAAAAACAAAAAACATTCAGTGTACATGTTTTTCTGCAATGCACTTAAAATGGTGGCACATATACATACATACATACATACATACACACACACACACACAAACACACACACACACACACACACACACACACACACACACACACACACACACACACACACA
>JAULBR010090126.1:0-12459 GCA_032355825.1 Melanodrymia aurantiaca
TATATTATTACTATGTATTATTGTTATTGCCGTCTATTATGTATTATGTATTATGGAGAAGGCCTAGTAAGTTGTAATCCATTATTTTGTTTTTATAAAACAATAAAAAAATTATGTTTCAAATCAAATCAAAATCTGAGACACCCCCACCCCCTTCATGATGGGTTATGCTAAACAACGTAAATTATAATTTGGCCATTTCTGTGCTTGCACTACAATTTATTTGTAGGTTATGTAAATTGCAGGGTATTATCTGGATCATTTTTCTATGGTCCATTTTATGACATTAATTTTGACATTCAATTTATAATCACTTATTTTGTATGTCCATGAGATAATGTGTGCCTGATCAATTAATTTTGGCCATTTTAATGCTTTGAGAAGTCTGCCATCTAAATTTATTTGGCAAGTGTTTATAGATTTCCCTTGGGTGTTATCTTTGTTCCATAGTATTTTCGCCATTAAATTGATGTAAAATATGTTTTGGAGAGCATTTCACAATAAAATAAAAACTGCTAATCACAATTTTAAAAACAAATTGCACCCTGCATCAGTCATCCCAGCACTGACAGTTAAACCCATATTGTTCCTTTTTAACATCAATGCATATTAGAATGTCAACAATTTACAAATGGATATAACTAATGTAAAAATCTGGTAAATTGTATGCATACTCCACCAATATCGCATGTGGCAAGTGTAAACATTACCATAGATAAGTATTTGAATAAATTACATCAAATGGTTTGTTTGGTTTGAACTTGAAAACAGATGTTTCTCTTTGTAGCATATCCAACGATTCATTCATCCTCTCTGGTCACTTTGGAAGTGATAGCCAACTACAGCTTATTGTACTTCATCAAAGGAAGCAACTCCTCCCTTACACCGTACATGCTGTGCAGCCACCTCGATGTTGTACCAGCAGATTCCAAGAATTGGGACTCTCCTCCATTTGCTGCCGACATCCTTGATGGATATATTTATGCAAGGGGCTCTATTGATTTTAAACATGGTGTGATGGTAGGTAATACGGACATCAATTTAAAATTTAACTGTGGTTCCCATCAATCGTATGCCTGGAATCCATTATATTATTCCATCGTTTTTACAATGTTAATTCCTAACATTACTGTCTCATTAAAAAGCTGTGATTCATATTTAATTCATTTCAATTGATATAATTATTATGGTTAAGGCATAAAGTAATTTGTATTCACTAAGCTTGCGATGTGTTCAATTCTTATTACTTGTACTAACTACATGTAGTAACATAAAAAAATTCCTTCAATGACTGCATGGCCTACATGTATTTATTATACTTTTTCTACATGTAAATGTGATTTTTATTAACTCAGTTATTTTAAACCATATAGTTGGATAGTAAAATGTAAGAAGTATATTAATGTCTGGTTTTTAATACAGGGAATTTTGGAAGCTCTGGAGTTTGCACTGTCACGTGACTTCAAGCCACAGAGGTCATTCTATGTGGGTTTTGGACATGATGAAGAGGTAAAATTACTTTTCTTCCTCCCTGCATGTAGTATTGCTTCTTATCAAACATCTCTCCATCCACCATTCAATCCATCAATCTGTCCGGCTCTTGGAGCAGGGCGTAGCTCAGCATAAAAGGGTCCGCCTGAGGCATGATGGTTTGTAGGATCGATCCTCCTCAGTGGAACCGTTGGGTTATTTCCTGTTCCAACCAGTGATACATGACTGGTCTATCAAATGCTGTGTTGTGTGCTATCCTGTCTGTGGGAAATTGCACACAAAAGAACCCTTGCTGTTACTTGAAGAAGAGTATCGTACCCTATGTGGCTGCAGCAGGTTTCCTCTGTGACCAAGTGTCGATATAACCGTGCATTTGGCATCCAATAACAGCTGATTTATAATCAATGTGTTCCAGTAGTGTTGTTTAACAAACATGATTTATCTTTTGTTTGTAGGTGATGGGATTAGATGGTGCACGAGCCATCGCAGAGCGACTGAGAGAGAAACGAGTCAGGCTGGAGTTTATTGTTGATGAAGGATTGGCTGTTACAGATGGGATACTACCAGGCATGACAAAGCCTGCTGCTTTGTGGGTAATATGTAGCTTTTGGTAATATACTGTAGATCCTGAAATTAATGCGATCATTATATTAATGCGAAAAATGCGAGTGAGAATTATTCGCATTAATAACTGATTGCTACACAAACGTGTTGTTAAAAAAAGTACTATATCAAAGGGAGACCACTCGCATTAATTTCATGTCACATTTTATTCTGACCACCCTTACTCGCATAAATTTAAGGACGCGTTAATTTCATGATCTACAGTATATTTACAATATTATTAATCTAGTGCATATGAATAATCGAATAATCTATGTATAGTTATAAATATATATCGGAATCACTGAACTACATGTATATTGTCAACTGTAAAATTGCAACAATTAAAACTTCTTTACACTAAACCTGCGTGTGCTGAGCTGACATGAATGAAAGACCTCTGATTTAAGACGTTTTTTTGTTTGCAGAATACATGTACGTAATATTGTTTAACCATGGATCTGGATCAAACTCAAGCCATTCCACTAGACTATGACGATGACGAAACCGATGATGAGACAGATACAGGGGAAAAGAAACCAGTAAGATTTAGCTTATAATATAACATCCATCTACATTTTTGGGTTTTCTGTTATGTTTAAAAAGTAGTTTAGGTAGGTCGGTACATTGTAGTTTTTGCTTTTAAAAAATATCTCTAGGAATGAAGTTTTGTAATTATTGGAAGCACTTGAAAACTTTTCCATCTCAAAAATATATTATAATACATGTATATATATAGACTTGATTTTAATAAAAAAAAGTTTGTAGTCTTGATAATTTACTTGTTTATTGCAATCTATTGACCATCAAGTTTCCAATAAACAGATGAAAAATAATACGTACAATGTATATATATAATAATTACTGGCCTCGAAATGACCCCTTTGTGCATGTATCAATGCATGTTGATTTTAGTACAACTGCAAATTACTTCTAAAACTGTCTGCACTTTGTGTATGCACTTTGCAACTTTCGATTTGTTCTTTTTAGGGGTCTCTAAGTTTAGACCACAGGTTCCCAATGTGGTAATAAAATAACCGGTGTTAAAATATGTTTGGGAGGTTATTTATCTCCTTACATGTGATTGTACTTACAATAACAAAAAAGAAGATTAGAGTGTTTATAGTAATAAGTAAATGTAATTGTTAAAATACAATGTTTATGCATATAAACATATGCACAAGTTTGACACACTGAAAACATGTTTACTAATATTTTAAAACAGCACATTTTTTGGAAATACTGTATGCCAATGACTTTTACTCTTTTCAATTTTGTTTCTTTTAAATTTCAGGTAGCATATATTAAACTCCCATGCCAAAAAGGTGTCTCAGAAAAGTTATTCCCATTATTTGAAGGTACGTCATGTGTAATGTGTAACCAAGATACAATTGTACAAAACATGTAGTTATATGTACATACATATATGTCCTTACTTGCATTTATTCTGGTATAAGACCAATAATTAGGGACTTGCAGACTAAATATATTATTATTAAAGATGAACTGGCAAGCTGATATCCTTTTGACCCGCCTGAACCAATTATTTTTTCGATCTGGACCTTGGTCCTTGTCGTGTACTTTGGTTATTTGAAAAACAGTTTCTGCCATTTCATTGTCATCTGTAAATCAACAAATTATTGTTGTGTTTTGTTTGAAGATAGCAAATTACGAATAATATACGTTTTACAGTATTATTTTTTTCTGTCATGTTAACAATAAGGATATTATTACATGTATGAGGTAAATATTTAAATAATTATTATTACACTTATAGAAGCATTTAGATTTATTTGGTTTATTTCAGGGGATAATGTGATTGGCAGACAGGAAGGTTGTAACGTCTGTATTCCGATAAAGGTGAGATGTCTCTGTTAACGTGACTAGCCATAATCTACATGTTTTTTCGAAGATAAATCGTATCAAAAGTATTCACAGAATTTTTTAATAATTTTTTTTTTCAACAAAAGTGCATAAAATTATGCTTTCCCAGTTACATTTGACTAAGATGTTTTATATCACTCCCCGGTATATATCATCCACATTGGTCTCAAGTCCAGAGATCTCACTATTGAAAAAACACAAATCATTCTTCTCATGATCACAGATACCCAGATCTTATCGAATGATTAACATGCGCAAATCCACCATTCTATCAGTGTGGTATAAATTTTAAGCTTGACTTCGCTTCTTCACTATAGGATGGGAAACCTATATTTACTTTGTAGTGGAAAAGTAGTGACATGTAACTCATCTCAGACATTATTTGAGGTATGCAGAAGAGTGAAAAACAACTTGACTAAATCAAACATTTTTTTATATTCCTTTTTTTTTTACGGTTATTGCGAGGGTGTAGTCAGAAAGTGCATGTGCAGAAGGCACAATGTGCATCTAGCCATATTTTTTTGTGTTAGAGGGTTTGAACTTTAGACACTTTCCTACAAAAAAATATCTTAAAATAAAAAAAATTCGTACTTGTATATAATTTATTTTTATTTTTCACACTGCTTGGTTTGTATCAACGTCTGTGATAAACTAAGTTTTGTTTTCACTGTATTTGCAGCAAACTATAGGCTGTTATTTGTGTTACTGATAAAGTTGTTTATTAATTGTATGTGTATCTATTTACAGGCCTTGTCGAAACAACATGCTTGCATTGAAATAAGAGGAGAAAGTCATCTAATTTATGACAAGGAAAGCCGCAACAAAACACGTCGAGGAAAAGTATGATAAACCACGCTTCTAGTATTATCTAAATATATATATACATATACATGTATATAGGTAGAGAACTGAGCACTTATTATCCCAGCACTATTCTAGGAAACATTTCCAGAATTTTAGCCTAATATTTTTCTATTTTTGGTCATTTCAGTATATTTCTATAATCAAAACTTCTCTGTACAATTTAAGACGTTCAGCAAAATTAGAGAAATTTTTATTCATTTCCGTATCTAAATTAGTGTCTTTTGAATACATATTTTATAGTTTTCAAACATTGACTATGCTGTGTATTCTTCATGCACTGATTGATGTCATCTATTTCCAGTTATTCCTTTCTCCCAATGTCCGCTATGAGCTCAAGCACAATGATCATCTTGTTTTTGCTGATGTCAACTGCACATTCCAGGCTTGTAGAGAGGTATGTTATTCTTTGAACATTTTGTTGTTTATTAATAAATTTTGTTAGATAACATTGTCTTTTGGATTTTATTAAATAATGTACTTTTACTCAGGTGTTTTTATTTAATCAGTAGTACACTACCTTTCCCTACATTAAGTTTATGTAATTTTCTCTGCAGATTGATGTTTTTGGTTCAGAAACCGGTTCGGAATCCATATTGCCAGTTCCAACTGCGACTAAGGCTACCACTAATGGTAGTTCTGGCCAGGGTGGACTGCCTTCTGAGACCATTGTCATGGAGGAAGAGGATGAAAAAAGTGATGACAGCGTTGACTTATTGCAACCAACTCAGGTCCAGTTTTATAGCTAATTAATATATACTAACTACAGGCCTGCGAAAATTGTGAGAATGATTGTTGTTATGCGTGAAATAGTTACTTTGTTTAACCCTTTTTTTCTCAGTTTTTGGAATATATTTTTTATCAGTCCCTTATTTATAAACATTCGCTATACACAGCATTCTGAGACACCAGACATGGTCATGAGGAGTGGGAATAGATAAAAACCACTGGGCTCCCTATATCACCTGGTAAAAGTTGTGAACTTTGTCAGAGTGAGGGGACTCCACATCTAGCATGATCATACTAAAATTTGAATGCAGCTTATTAAACTGCATCTAACGACATCACAATTGATTACATGGTTGTATTAAATCAGTGTCAATATAACTTGTTGTTTTGTGTTTATGTTGATATTCACTAGGAATTGATCTTCATAATTGTTAGCTGTAATTTTCAGTGATGCTCCGATGTAAGGTAGGCTTACTAATTCTGTTATTCAAGCACTTGCATGTAATTATTGGCATAAATTAACAAAGATCTGACTAAACAGAAACTCTGATATTGAAATCCATCTTAATTTGCCAAACTTCAAGTCTGAGATTCTAATTGGTACTACAGTTGTGATATACCATCTCAACAACATTTTATATCTTTAATTATTTGTTGGTCCAAAATAGGCAACACTTACATCAGTTTCGTACTAAAGAACTCTGGTTCATCTCAGAATGATTTTTGTGAATGTCCAAATCTGGCTGCTATTATTATGTGTATTAACATAACACTCCTAATGACAGAATCTTATAGCAATGGAGTCATAATTATACATCTGGCTTTTGAAATTACAGACATGCTGGGCAATCATTTATTTCAAATAATTTTTATTCTCCACTTAACTAGAAACTAAGCTATACAGTGTACAGCAAGTCCAAAGGCAGACATGGCAAATTTTTCTTATGGTTTCGATCTTAATTTTAGGCTTATTCAAGTGATATTCCTACTTTTGGGATGAAGAAAGTGCTGACTGCCCCATTTTTATTTTCTGCTTGTTCTGAAGATAATACTGATGGTAAGAAATTGTATTTGGACTTAAATACTGTTAATTATTTTATTATGAAGAATATTATAAATACTTTAAACATAATTTTTTAGAGACAAACTTGTAGACGGTATACTGTTTAAGTGTGTACTTGTATTTAACTGTATAGAAAATGAATTATTAAGTTTTGTTGTTGTCATTTATTTCAAACTTAATGTATTATTTTATTAAGTTTCCCATAAGTATTAGTTTTGGTCTGATTGCAAAGCATGAGAAAGGTTAATGAGGATAAAGTTTACTTTAGTTGTGCTAATAAGATTTAATCTTGTTTCAGGTAACAGAACTAAGAGTAATGTTTCTGTAGAAGAAACACCTTTAGCATACAAGAAGATTAAAGGTAGTCATCAATTTGAGGGAGCGGGACGTAGTCTAGAGGTAGAATGTCTGCCTGTGGTGGGATGGGTCGAAGGATGGATCCTCCACAGTGCAAAACATTTTATGGGCTATTTTCCGTTCCAGCCAGTGGTTTATCAAATTCCGTGGTGTGTACTATCCTGTCTGTTGGTTAATGCACATAGAAGACCCATTGCTGTTTTTCGGTAAGAGTAGCCCATGTAGTGGCGACAGTGGGTTCCTGTGACCATGTGTCAATATAACCATGTGTCTGATGTCCAATAACCGCTGATATATAATCGATGTGTTTCTAGTGGCATCGTTAAATAAAACAAACTTTACTTTAATCAAGTTGACAAGTGCATAAATACTACAGTGCTATCAACGCATCACATGCAACTCATGTCAATAGTCTAAAACATTCTTCTGACTCGATTACTTGATTTTGTTACAGGTTTGTGGAATGTGATTTTTTACATTCGATTTTAATATGAAAAACAGTTCCCAGCTATATAAAAATCAGTACATAAAGATTTTGAGATATACATGTACTTTCAACCATTATTGTGATGCCATCTATGTAATTGTGATTCCACACATGTATGCTACTAAAATGTCACATATATATACTACTATCAGTCTTCGCCATGAGCAAAATCTACTATGATGTCATACAAGTTAATGAGATATCATATATGCCACTGATATCTCACACATGTGAATCGTGATACATGTTGACCGTTATTATCACAGTTTTGTAGAATGTTACTGATTTATTTCAGATTTATCTACATTGGTGCTGCCAGAGTCTGATTCAGAAGCAGAAGACAGTATTGTTGGTCAGGTTCCTCAAGCTACCCTTGTATTTGAAGATGGTAAACTTAAAATAAACTTTAAATTACCAAATTAATTTTCATAATGGTAAGGTGATGTGATATTTAACTACTTTGAATATACAACTTGAAATAATTTGCGTACATCATGAATTAGGAGCGGGGAATTGCTCAGTGCAAGAGCTTCAATACATTGACAGATCGAACTTCTTCAGTGGACCTGTTGGGTTTTATCCCATTCTAATCAGTGATCCGCAACTGGTCCATCAAAGTCCATATAGTGTGCTATCCTGTCTATAGGAAAGGGCACAAGAAAGATCTCTTTGTGTTATTCAGTAAGAGTAGCCTTTGTGGTAGCAAAAAGTTTCATCTGTGACCAAGTGTCGATATAACTATGCGTTTAACATCCAATAACTGCTGATGAAAAATCAATGTGTTCCAGTGGTGTCGATAAACAAACAAACTTTAACATCAAGAATTATCTATAATTTCCTCAAAATAACCGACGATGTATGCCATTGCTAGCGATTATTGACACCAAAACATTTCATCTTAAACTTATTTTTAACTAACATTGTTTTCATTTCTGACTAAAACAAAAACTCTAAATTGATGGATTCTGAAACCACACTTTGTTTGACGATTGATACTGTTGATTTAGACTTCAATGCTGCCTCGCACCTGTTCAGTATACCACTTATTATAGCAATACTACTTGCTTGTCAAGTACACCTTTAGCAGCCAATCAGAGAAAAAAGGAATAATTATTTATGATTTGACAAAATTCCCTAGATTGCTTTACTATCTGTGTAAATATATGACTTGTATAATGGATAAACATATTTCCCGAAACTAACATTTTGACTTGTTTAACTGTTTGCTTCATTGTGTTTAGACAAGGAAACGTGTGGTGATGTTGATTTGTTGAGTGCTCCAACCCAGGCTTTTCTTGCTGAGAGTGACTTGGAAGATGACAGTGATGGTATGATATCAATTCTTATTACCGATGTTGTAGAATTACTTTTAACTTTGTTCGATAATTATTCACTAATTTATACAGGAATGCACAAATTGTAAGAACGATAATTTTATTTGTGCATTGGCAAATTAATCTGGGATAACTGATTTTTCATTTGCGTTATTTTTGTTTTTGACTGCATATATAAAAGTTTTTGCTGAATGTTTTTCTAGAATTGAAACATTTGTGGCCATAAAATCAATCTGGTTTAGACATATATCAATGTGTTACTTGGTGTCATTTCGCAAACCAACTTTATCTTTTTTATAGATGATGATAAAGCCAAAGCAAAGTTGCTTCTGAATGCAGCGACACAGATGTGCCCTGACATGCAGAGTGACTCTGATGATGAAGAGGACAAATCAATCCTGTACGCTCCAACACAGGCATTTGTGGAGAACACCGATTCTGATTCACAGGTTAGATCAGACTTGATGAAAATATAGTTTGTTGTTGGATGTCAAACATGCTGTAATAATGACTAATCCTCTCAGGGGTGCAGAAAGTACTTTCCCGCTCGCCAAATGCGAGTAAAATTTCTAATAAACAATACTAAAGGACTAGATGGTGTTGAGAGATGTTTGTGAAGCTAACAAGTGAAATATACATCAAACCTGTCTTAAGCAGCCACCTAAGGGAGTAACAAAACGAGGCCTCTTAAGCCAGGTGGCTGCTTAATACAGGTTGTAATGCACTCAAATTGATCATTTGGTGCAATATTAAGATGACCCTTTAAGACACGTGGCTGCTTAATACAGGTTGCCGCTCAAGCAGGTTTGACTGTATATATCCAAATAATCTGTACGTAATATAAGCATTGAAAAGGGGAATATAGCTAACAAAAATTTACTTGCACATACTAAGTATTTTCACTTGCAAAACAGAATTTCAGATTGCAATGCCTTCAGTGCTCTATCCAGAACTAAATTTAACTTAATCCATAATTATATCATAAATTTGACTTTTTAAAGTGTTTTATTTTATGTTTTGATTTTATATTTTCAGGACACACCCGGCCCTACTTTAAAGTATAACATGGATGTTAATAAAAACCATAAACGTTCACCTTTGAGAACTCGCAAACAATTGAAGGGTATAGTGTCTGGCACCTGTGCTGCTACCCAACCTTACACTATGGGAGTGAATGATTCCGAAAAGACAAACATTGAAGATGTAGCAGAAACTCAGAGTTTTATGCAGGACAGTGAAAAGTCTGACAAAACAAGTCAGAGATCTGACACCGTCCAAGAGAAGGGGGGACATGAAGAGCCTGGACTAATTGAGACCCAGGTGTTTGAGGAGATTGAGGAAGATAGTACTGCACAGAATGCTCTCAGTCACTTGTTCACTACTCCAACTCTTGCATGTGACATGTCTGCGGATGATAGTGATGAGGAACACATTGCAACAGAGGATGAGGCAACACAAGCATTTGGAGACTATTCATCAGAAAAGAATCTAAATGATGATCGCACACAAGTGATAGGCAATGAAGATGCCACTATAGTTGTCGAGGATAGAACACCAAAAGCTAAGCGTGGTGCATCTGCTATGAGAAAATCTGCTGCAGTTGATGATGATGCTACTCAGGTTTTTGATGGTGCAACTCTTATAGTAAAAGAACCGGAAAAGAAACCCAAAAGTCAGAAGTCAAAAGTTCAGGTTACGTCTGATGATGATGCTACTCAGGTTTTCGAAATGGCTGACGATTCTACACTTGCTATTGAAGAACCAGAAAATAAATTGAAAGGTCAGAAGTCAAAGCTTCAGGTTACTTCTGATGATTCTGATGATGATGCTACTCAAGTTTTTGAAATGGCTGACGATTCTACACTCGCTATTGAAGAACCAGAAAAGAAATCGAAAGGCCAGAAGTCAAAGCTTCAGGTTAGTTCTGATGATGATGCTACTCAAGTGTTTGAAATGGCTGATGATTCTATACTCACTGTAGAAGAATCAGGTAAGAAAGTGAAAGGTAATAAGTCAAAGCTTCAGGTTACTTCTGATGATGATGCTACTCAAGTGTTTGAAATGGCTGTAGAAGAACCAGAAAAGAAAGTGAAAGGTCAGAAGTCAAATGTTCATATTCCATCTGATGATGATGATGATGCTACTCAAGTTTTAGAAATGTCAGATGATTTTGCACTCGCTATTGAAGAACCAGAACAGAAATCAAAAGGTCAGAAGTCAAATAGTATGGTTCATATTCCATCTGATGATGATGCTACTCAAGTTTTAGAAATGTCAGATGATTTTACACTTGCTGTTGAAGAACCAGAAAAGAAATCACAAGATAGCATGTCAAAAGCTAATGATCCATCTCATGATGATGATGATGCCACTCAAATTTTTCACACAGCTGATGATGATGCTACGCAGGTATTTCAAACTGCAGCTGATGAAACTCACAAACCAGAAAAGAAACTCAGAGAATGCAGGTCCAAAGCAAATACACAGTCTTTGGTTATTAAGGATACAAAACAAAAATCAAACAATCGAACAATGAAAGTGTGTATTCCTTCTGGAGATGATGAAACCCAGGATTTTGGAACAGAAGATACAACTCTTGTTATTGAAGAAATAGAAAGTAAAAGTGAAAACAATCAGTCTACTGATTTCAACGATGAAGATGCCACTCAAATATATGATATTAGGGAACCAGAAGTGAAAACCAAAGGAACAACGAAAAAAAGAGGTAGACCTGGAACAAAGAAAATGGGAAGCGAAAACCAGCCATCAGAGTGTGAGCATGAATTGAACAAAACAAAACCATCTACGAATGGACAAACTATTGATACCACTCGCCTTTCTCAAGCTAAGAAGACATCGGATAGAAAAAGTTTACGAAATACTAAAACAACAGTACCAAATGAAGACAAGACACAGGAACGTGATGCCGATCTTCCCACAGAATCTGGTAAGAAAGGGAGGCCAACGAGGACAAGAAAGAGCAATGCTGTTGCCAGTAAGATGGAGGTTGCTGTTGAGCAGTCTAGTGAAGATAATTTAGAAGCTACCCAAGCCTATGGAGATGATGGTGGAGAACCTGTAAACGTGGAAGTCGCTAAATCGATGAGGCAGGGTAGACGGCAGACAACTGGACCAGTGACGATGGCATCTGGTAAAAGAACTGGGAATAGACGATCAGTTCCTCTTGACAGTTGCAGCAACAAGAAAAGTGGAAAACAAGAGAAAACAGGTACAGTCAACTTAACACAAATAACACAATTCACAAACTTGTTTCATAATCTTCGTACGACCCTCTCGCTCATTTAATAATCTCTATATATCTCACATAGAGACACAGTGTGATATATAACTCATCACTGCTATAATGCACAACTAGGATCGTATTGCATTGTCTTCCCTATATAAGCCAGGTAATTAATTGGTGTTTATATTTTTCATTTCAGTTGAATCTGTCCCTCTTGAAGAGACTCAGGTATATGGCATAGATGATGAAAACACACCAGAGGTTTGTTATCTACATAGATAATTTAAATAATTGTAAAAATTCCAATATCGGTCTTATAGGGTGGAAATTACCAAATAATAAAGTTCCGGGTCAAGGTTGAAGGTGCACCCATCTTTTAATTGCGCACTTAATGGTGCCTGGCCTG
>JAULBR010090137.1:0-12459 GCA_032355825.1 Melanodrymia aurantiaca
TAATGTGATTGGTCATTATGAAATCATCCAAGGGACGTAAACGTTATTTCAAATTTATTTTCAAAAGAGGGCACTATTATCGAAACTGGAAGTGTGACATAACTGTGCCATGGGTAAATGGAGTCTATTAATAGATGGAACGTTCCTTGGCTAGCGAAGATGGTCTTGCTGATTTTTAATCACCACTTTTGCACCAGAGGAACGCAGAACAGTTGGCTGTCATGAACAAGCTCAGCAAACTGTAATGTGGTCTAAATACCACAGCATATTTTGTTAGGTTCCTACAAACATCGTATCATCATACATTGTTAATGAAGTTGTTATAATTCATACTTGCTGCATCTATTATTACAGAGAATATATTCTCTTGTTTTATATGCAGGACGGAGCATTTCATTTGCATTTTAAAAAATTACATTCATTCATGGTCATGAGAATATAAATACAATTAAGAAAACGGAATGTGTTTTTAATATGCAAACCATGTGACACAACTTTGGGAAGTAACATCACAGCGTTCAAAACAATATTAGACGTGATGCCTCATATCAGCCTTTAGAAAACTGGAACCTGTCTATTCCGATAACCAGATTTATTTTCTGAACAGAAATGTAATGTTTATAATTAGTTACAATCTAAAAATCACTGCCTGAGTTAACTTTTTAAATGTCATATCCAGCCAGCTATTACGCTCAATACGAAAACCAAATTTGTTTACTCCAAAAATACAAATTCTTGTTCTCATGTCTGTACATGCATGTAAGCAGTGCATGGCATACATTCAGTTAATGTTTTATGTCTTCATTTGAGCGGTTAAATCAATCGCGAGCTCCTGACTTTATCGATGCCAGCAAATACAACAGCTGAGAAATTATTAATTTTCAATTCAGCAATTGTTTTCTGAATGAAATGCCATCCCATTAGCCTTTGTGTGAATAAAAGACATTTAAAAAACAAACATACATCATAACATGTATTACTATTAGTCTTGTATTTAGGTTTCTGTATTATTATTAATGATGGACATCACTTTTGTACTTGTCTGTAGTGTTTGTTGCCATTATCTGAGTGGAATTCTATGTAAGCTGATCAGTGTAGGGGAGATAAATCCTGTATACTTTGATGAGTGAAAAGTGATGTAAAATTTTTAACAAAAATTATTATACAACTTGATGTCCATTGATTATTTGTTTCTTTTTTTCTCATTTAAAATCTGATCCCCATTTTTGCAGACATAGATTATGCAGACATTTTGCTTACCTCATAACATTTTCATAAGCAATAAGATAATGTCATTGCTAGAGGTATTAAAGAATAAATATTTACTGCTGTCAGGAACATCGTGTGCATTTTATCTTTCAACCAAGTTAGCAAGAAGTCATCTTTAAAAACACATTGTCATTGTTTACAACACCAACATTAATCTTGTTTGTACATGTATAAGTTTAATATTTCGTTCATCAGACGACAATTTTCTCTCGGCTGATCTTAGTTTACAGATAATGCATGGAAGATATATTCATAACCACGACAATTCACATTTACATGTAGCTATATATTGGGACTTGATGTACAGCAAATTATGCTATCTAACCAACCAGAATGAAATATTTTTTAAAGTTCTACACTTTATGTTTAACAAAATGGGTCATTATATTGTCTGTAATCTGGACGGGTCCTATATTTACAAATTACAAAGATATTTTTAGAGAGCCCAATTACATAATATGGCAATCTAGCAAAGTGAGACTCAAATATATGTACAACCCAAATACAGCACAGGAGCAGTATTTATCAAACAACTTAAGTTTTTCTTACGTTTTGATTTAAGTTTCATTAAATTGAATAATGTAAGACAACAATGTAAGCTTAAGTTTTTGTAGAATTCTTAAGACACCTCAGAAGGAAACTTAAGACTTTCTTAAGTCAAAAACGTCCAAAACTTATGTCTAGGGGTTGTTATTTTCTCAGAACTGAACTCACAATCGTAGAGACTTAAGTTTTTTCTTAGACTTAAGTCTTATTTCTGATTTAAGTCGTTTGATAAATACCTCCCCAGGACTGTTTATCTGTTTCAATGGATCGTTAACATGTATTAAGTTTCTTCTGTGAATTAAAATTCATTGTAATTAATTATTTCTCCATTCACAACAATAATGCCTCATTAAAAGTGCATGGATACTAATAAATTGGTACCATGCATTTTTTAAATCATGCCAAAAAAAACATGCAAGAAAACGTAATCTTGTTTCTTGTATTACAATTGGCACCATTCAGGCTTTGCTATCAATTTAGCTGTTCAAATAATATTCAGTACTTTTATAGGAAATTGATAGTTAAATTCAGTAAAAGTAAATCTATTTATTAATTTAAAACTTTCGAATGAGTTTTAAACAACAGACATAGCTATTAAATAAATAGAGACATAATTGATCATATATACATGTAGTTAAAACACTTAAAAATAATTATAATTCAAAGAATCTCTTAAAATAGGATTATGCTGTTGTCTGGACAATGTTAACAAGGAATTCAAAAGATTACTGCTTATTGTGTGAAATGGATGTCTTATCGATGCAACATACAATACTTTGACGTCATATCCTTATTTGATTTACCATGACAATTTTGTTTTTGTTATAACGATGTCGACAAGTTCTTTACACGTCTGATGATGGCACTGTCAATGTTTTGCACATGGCTGGTGATATTGTCGATTTGTTAATTACTGTCCGATCTGTCGGCCATTGATTATCTGTTGTTATTCATAAACGGTTACCATTGTCAATGAAATGTGAGCTGCAGACTGTTTACTAACTGTCATGGGAACCTGTTCACGAACAATACTAAAATCAGCTTAAATATTGCATATATTTCATAATCATTATCAATTTTCTCTCTCGTATGTAACAGTGGTGTTAATCGTGATGGGGTAAACTTTGATTTGGAGGAATGTAATTTAGCTTGTATATATAATTTAGGATTCCAGATAAATTCTTTGATGAAGTAGTTGTTGACACGCTACTTTACGCCAGGTTGCAAACGTACCCATGCCGTTTTGCTGTTGTCTGTCATATGTTTGCATTTGGGTCATGTTTCCAAATGGCTAATATTTGTCTAGTATGTTATCCTAGCACTTGCTTTTGAGAGCCACCAGATGATCTGTGTTGTGTTGTTAGGACCCCAAACTCCTTGGATATACTGGGAAGACACCTAGTACACCGCCTACAGTGTGATTGATCGGCATGTAGGTCACATGACCTGATGTTTTAGACAGCGATCACTAATCAATATGTGTGTATATAAGTGACAGTTGTTCCATGCCAACTGCTTTAATTTGTCATAAAGTAATTCAACATACATGTACGTGTCTGATTGGGATGGGCACGAGATTACTGATGGATAGCATGGGATGATAATCCTGCAACTGATGGGAGCAAGTTGCTCCAGCGATTCAGGTAAATTTAATACATGCATCATAAAATGTGTGTACATAACATACATAAATATTTTTATCTTTAGTTTAATTACACATCTAAATAACTTTTGTTGTTGATTTTAGTTCATGCTTTGTGAACAGTGTTAATAAAAAAAGCTTTCTTGTGTTAGTTTACAACTCAAAATGGAATTTTATAACTTTTTGTTATATGAAATAACTTTTGAATTTTCTAAACGTGCAGTATAAATTTCTGACTTGTTAATTCCCAGACTCAGTTTCTGCAGAATAGGAATGCTGTCCGTCCATCTGTGTTTGTGTATGTGTTACATGTATGTATATGTATCCAAAACCATCTACATGTTACAACTTTTACACTTTTTTTCATTGAGACACACTATTTTTGACGTTGACAGTTCACTGAGTATTAAACTTTATTTTTTACATCTTAATCATGTGACCATTTTGTTCTACATTTTTAAAAAAACTTTGCATAATATGCATAGCCCTTGAAGTAAAACTTTTGATTGTTTATGTCTGTTTCAACACTGTTCCAAGGTTTATTGCTATCCCCATTTCATATGACTATTAAGTATTATATATGCATACATGTATGTTCAATGAGAACATTGCAAGATACACATGTATTATGGGTTATATATTGCTCAATGTGTCTCAAGTGGGTTTACATGACTGGCGTTCTGTGGTCACCTTTGCACTATATTTGTGTATATTTTGACTAATCAATCGGCTGAAAGTATACAATGTGATGTACTTTATCACAGGTGGAAAAATCATATTTCAGATTTCTCTGGGCTAACTGATTGGAATAATCTTTCAACCATTTTCATTAATGTTGTTAGCCTGATGCGCTACTATATAATTGTCTGTCTAGTTACTCTAGTACAATCAACCGGTAGAAAGGGGTGCTAGAAAAACAGTCTAGCACACGTCCCCTAGACAGTAATATGCCCTTTTCATTGGTTATTAATTGGTCCCGTTGCTCAGAAGGTAGACGGCCGTTGCTACCTGCTGGTTATGTCATTCTAGAAGCAAAGTCGTTACATGTATAATTTTACGTCATCATTTTTCGTAGGCTGAAATGAAGGAGTGATGTTACGGCACCAAAGCATTTTGTAGGAACAAATGCAACATTTTGTATTTTATACTAAAATTATAAGACTGATTGCACTAAAAATTATTTATGGCACTCGTCATTTTGTAGATGGTTTTTCTGACACTCGTCTCAAGAAAAACAATCCATTGATTGATTTGCTTGAGACTCGTGTCAGAAAAACCATTTCCAAAAGGACTCGTGCCAGAAACTATTATTTCTTTTTATTTCAAAGAACAAGCTGCTTTCAGACGAAATCTATATGAAATTTTTAGAAAGCAAATAGATTTAATTTTAGGGTACTTCAATTTATGTATTGCTGGCATTACGTTGTTTAACAGTACTGACTTGTATGTGTAGTTCAAGTCCTTTATTTGCCTTAAGATTTACATCTCATCAGCATAAGAAATACATAGACTTCTCCAGCAGGAATATGTGTATGATCTGATGACTGAAAGGCACCTGCACTTTAAGAATCTCATCCCCATAAATGAAGTTGTTCAAGTTGTCATTACTGACAAACTAGAATTGTGTTGTGATTCAAGATTCTTTATACTTACCAATACCAAAAGACTTCCATCATTCACTGTTTGGTAATTAATAGCATCAACAAACTGTTCCTTCTGTCTTCTAAAATCATTTTCAGGCAGTTTTAGCAAAATGATTGATATCTATAATAGTAGACTATATGTATAGTGAAGTATGCCTACTGGTTTTCAGCACGAGTCATTGCTTGAGAATGACCGAGTGATATATATGTTTGTGTCTGAACCTCTATTTTCAGTTTGATCATTGTTTTTAGTTTGAACGGTGTTTTATGCTGATCTCTGTTTAACACTTATTTACAAATATATATTTTTCGTCACATCATGTTCATATATTTACCATGTTTTGACACCCAATAGCCGATGTCTTTTTTTATTCTGGGGTTTTGTTAAACAAACATTCATTCATTTGTATGTCTGAAGTGCTGAGATAGCCTGTGAATCATGTAGGTAGTGACACTATGACTATTGATAACATCTATTTCGATACACCATTGATTAGAACTAATTTATACATGAAGCTCTCTTTCTCGATGTTCCCAATTGTAAAATTGTCATCCGATTGCATCAGTTCGTTTCTTGTTAATCTTGTACATGTATGGAGTTGTCTTGTGAATTTGTATATTATATAAAATTCTTATTGAAGTTTTCTACTCACTCTCTTTAGATTATTTATGATTCTTTGGTAATTGGTATTAGAACTTTTTAAAGTTCACTGCATAGTATATATATATGTTTATGTGGGTTTAAGAAGTCGTCTGGAAAAGTGGCTAAATTCACTGTTAGTATTAAATCTTATCATGTTGACATTCATTTTGACATGATTTATTTCATTTCACTTTTCTCTGTGTGTGGAATATATATTCTTCCTTACCTATTGACCCTCCTTGAGATCTTAATACTGGCAGAAGTGTTGAATTGAGAATGTCTGTTTTATGACACAATGACAACACACCATGCAGTGCATGCTTGTGCTGTTTTCTCAAAGAAAATTAACATTGAATCGATCTTTTCTATCATTGTCAGTACTATGTATTGGTTTCTACTATAACGTTTGATAGTCTCCAAATAACCTTATGAATAGGTTTATGTTGTAGCTTGTTTTAGTTATGCGTTTGACATGCACATGCTACAGTGTACATACAATGTTTGTATAATGTTCAATTTCTTCAAGACTTGCAGTCAGAAGTGAATTGCTAATGGTTTTAAAAAGAAAATGTGAAATTAAGGGGCATGCTTATAAATACATGTATAACAATGGTTTTTTTTACAAGCTAATTAAATGTACAGTGTAGGGAGGGGGATGGGGAGGGGTCTAAAAACATTTGTCCAAAGTTTATAATGTTTTTTTATCATAGGATTACGAGGAGAGGAGTTGAAACTCTATCCAAACTTAGTTCGGACTATGATATAAAAATCTATAATTTATGTAGCGTATTTAACTAAGTGATTTTGCGACGTTAATATGCTATCATTGATAGAATAATTATTTAATAAATTATACTCGAAGTACATTGTATATTGTTCATATGTAATGAGTGAAATGAGTTATTGATATTTAATACGACTTCGTGTTCTGATTTAGATTTTGCAAATTAACAGTACGATAAATGTTTGACATCAAGATAAGACAACGTTTGGCATTTTTTCGTAAAAGCTATGTGTAGTTATTATCACATTTTGGTTTCTTATAATTTTAATAAAACAAATATGTTTGAATCATTTATTATGTGCTTGAGAGCTGAAGCGTGTTAGTGTATTCAGTTTTCATTCACACTTGATCTAAGATAAGAATCTTGTTTTGGCAAACTGTTACCTTATAACACATCAAGCAATTATTTGTAATGTAAACGGCTGCAGCATATTTAAAACTATTTACGATGTTTTACATATAATATATTATATGTCATTTACTTGTGTCGGGTTGTTAAGTCGTGTGTACCTCAGTTCAGTTGGCAGTTGACATGCAGAACTCAATTCAGTTGAGCAAACGACCAATGCAGTGATGTATCTGGTTACTATAATTTTCAAATCTGTATGACGACAAGTTGCATACATTTATTACTGTTCAAAAATCACCGCATTGTCTGACATACACAAGTTTGCACATCAGTTGTTTGTTCATACTACCATAAACCAACAAAGACTTTAAATAATTTCTTATAATTTAATGGATATTAAAAATAGATAAGTTAGCACTTGCATAATATAAATTCTATTGATGTTTCATTGTGTATGAATACACAGATATATTCATATATAACTATTTATTTTTTTACATACAATCTGTAGATGCAAATGTTCCACCAAATCCTAAATACAAATAGTTAAACTCCAATCAGCTTAAATATGCAAGAAAGTGTTTTGAATTAGATTTAGTAAAATTAATTATGTATCTATAGAATCTACATGAAACCTGTCAATTTAATTAATGCCCCATGCGACCATACTGACCTCATTTGGGAAAAGGTGTGGCTTACAAAAATTGCTTGATCGAAGTGTAAACAATTAAAATCAGCACCATTCAACCAATAAGATTGTATAACGAATATGTTTTCAATTAATCATTCATACATGTAGGAACATGGCAAATTTTGTTTCATGAATGCGTGCGTTGTCAGTTGTGTGCATTTTTAACAACTATAACCTCCAACATATTCAACTATAGTACATGTGTGTACTAATTTACATGTATGCATGTATCTTAAATATGATGTTATATTGTAGATATAATATTACCTAGGTTTCTATTTTGTTATTTTTAATTCATACTGTGTATCATGGCAATCAGTTTCCAGTACATGATTTATTCTATGGTAATATTAGATTATTCAAAGATAGTTTTAAAATTCAATATAAAATTACTTGTAATTAAAATATAGGTATAGAAAGTTTATCAAGTATCTACATGAAGTATAAGCATGAAGAAAATATTTAATTAACACAAGCACATTGATCATACCCATGAAGTTTACCACTGATTTCAAAAATGTGTTATCAAAAAAATTATTTAATTACCACAAAAACAAAACCAACAATTTTAAACAGAATGGGGGAGGGAATGAGTTTCCCTCATTAAGTTGCCCGTGGATCCACACCTGAATCTTCATGATATGAATAAACATTGCAAAATGTTCTATTTAATGTTGTCACTTTATACAAGTGTTTAATATGACAATTTAGATTGCATGTAATTTCTAATTAATAAAATAAGGACTACCGGTATATACCATAATTGTGCCAGAGATAAGTAAGTTATCCTGAAAATTTCGCGTTTTTTAGATTCTTTATATTTTATTATATTCACATAATAAATAGAACATTTTTGTTATTTTTCCAAATCTGTTATTCTGTTAAACCAAACCAAAGATATATAAAAAATTAAAAAAACAGTACGACATGCTGAAAACAGTCTATATTAAAAAAGTTCTATTTTCAGGCAGTGAAATATTTTTGATTTTATTAGGTATTGTGTAATAATATAATTTTCATTTCTGATTTATGTTTACAAACATAAATTCTAAGCACAAATAAGAAATTAACTAACTGTTGTGCTAATTATATCTCATGTCCGTGTGTGATGGTAACCTTTCCAGATATAAAAGAAAATGGATTCCATAGGCCAGATCACAAAACTACTCCACGGCCTTTCTTGGACCCTATCTCAGGTTAGTGCCAGAAGGAGGATCGGTTTCGCATCTTTATAATTATTTATTTATTTACACTAACACTTCGATCATTAACAATCAGTTTGATGTTTGCATTTTTATTTTTTACTAACAATCTAATAATTAATTTTATTTTTGCCTCTAACTGCTGTGTACAAGAATTATGAAAACTTAAATATTTATTTTTTAGCAAGTCTGTCCAATTAGGAGAGCTATAATTGTTGGATTCTTATTAGATTTAAATTAAACAAAATACTAGTATACACTGAGAATAAAAGAAGATATATACTTTGTTTCTTTTTACTATATAACAGGCTTTTAGGGCATTAACAATGTTCAATTATAATCGACCAAATATTGTAAGTTCTGAAAACAAAGGACTTAAGATAATTTATCAAGTTACCTCCAGGCAAAAAAAAAAAGAGAAGAAATTTATACTGTAATTCTATGATTATTTACAAGATAAAAGCCAAAATGCATTAGACTGCAGTTAGTTAATTATTTGCTGCTGATATGTCATCCATACATGTATGTGTAATGTAAGCAGGATAACCATACTTGTTAAGGAAATCTGATCAACTAATTAGATATTTTTTTATAATAATTATGTTCATTATAATGGCTGTCTGTATAGAAGTAAACTGAATCTCAATGTAACATGCTCGGGTTCAGTAAAGAGTTGAAGCAGTCTAGCCCACACAACCTGATTTTAAAGAAACATGGCTTCCCATTCGAAAGTCATATCCAAAGTAGCTAGGAAGCATACTAATATATCATTTAATTTAATCATTTTAAAAGGCATTTTAAAAGTAATAAAATGTTGATTATTTATTTAAAATATGTGTAGTAATAATATACCTTCATCAGAACATAGACTAACGTTTTTAGACCACCCATAGTTCAGCTACATGTACATGTATGTTGTAAACTCGTAACAATTGAGCATTATGTATCTCAATATCATCACAAAATTTTTTGAATGTTTCCTAATAATTTTTTTATAACTATTGAATTCTGACGTACTAATATTGCTAGGATATTTGTTTAAATTGGTGTTCTACAAAGAATTGCGCAAACATTTGTTAACAATTGTGTTTGAATAACGGTGAAGCTGTCTAAAAGCTTTTATCTGATGATAGTACATACATTTTGCATGGGTCGTTCATTTATTTAATTGATTTCTTTGTTTGAACTTGCTGTAGACGATGTACTGTACCCGGCTTAACTTCTTCTGCATTCATCCCTGCTTTATTTTGCATTGAACTTGTTTATGCTCTGCTTGATAAAGAACACGATAAGCTGGTTACCAGTACATAAGTTGATTGTCTTCCCATATGATGACTTGAATGAAA
The DNA here is from genome assembly GCA_032355825.1 of Melanodrymia aurantiaca. Taxonomy (NCBI): domain Eukaryota; kingdom Metazoa; phylum Mollusca; class Gastropoda; order Neomphalida; family Peltospiridae; genus Melanodrymia; species Melanodrymia aurantiaca. The sequence continues at coordinate 10,116 of JAULBR010090137.1, forward strand.
CAATAAAACATTGTAACCATGGTTTTTTTTGTTATAGAGCTCATTGGATACGGTCGATATATTTAGTCGAAGGTGTTGATTTTCATGGATATTTCTATTATTTTCCATAATGTTTGCTATAATAAATGCTTCGTGTCAATTATTATTCCCTTGTGTCTGGAACTGGATCATCCTATTGTGTGTCTAGATGGGTTGCTTAAAACACTCTCGTTGTTAGGGAGGTAAACAAATGCCCAGTGCTATTAAACTGTAACTGCGTAACGTTTGCAATAATCGCAAACTCAGTCTATCTTATTAATTGTTTGATCCTCCATCCTGTATATTCTGCTTGGGTGTATCTGGTGTGCCATTAATTGACCTTGCCTACATCCACCACCAGTTCAGGCTCTTTGGTGTGGATACTCGACTGCTAATAACTGCATTAAATATGCATCTGGCCACTTTATCCGTTGTTGTTGCAATACGTTTTATTGGCGAGCTTTCAATTATTTACAGCTTGCAATGATTTAGACTCTGTGAACTGGAATACTAGAATTTCACACCATTTTGTATAATCCTTTTATATAATACATTGGTCGATGAATATGATTTCCTACAGATATTACCAATGGCTTTAGCTTTGTCATTTTGCCATTGATCATATTGTAATAATGCATTAACTTTTCCACCATGTCCACTATATTTGACTTCCATGTAATGTATGGGTACCTCTGAACTCATTATTTATAAATAAATATTATTGATCTGTTGTGTTTCAGAGCCATTACAATGCGAATGATTTTTTCTTCTTCAATTGAATGAGTAACAGTTATCAGCATTATCAAAGGCAATCGCAAATTGTCTCTTGCTGTTCTATTCACACTTTGTCAATGGAAAGGCATATTGATAATAACAAAATTAGCTCATTTATTGCTCAAATTAATCTCAGCGAGTTGTTTTCCTGAGATTACGTTGATGGCTTACACGTACACGTACATACATGTATGTAACATTATCGAACAAGCTCTGGACCTGCTGTGATTAATAATAAATACTTTTATGGAAATAGTTTATTAAACAGGCGTCGGAAACTTCCGACTATTATCGGAATTCTGACTTTTTTAAATACTTTCTCGAAAAATAATTTTTTCAGAGAAAGTAAATTTCTGAATTTCTTTTTTTTTCTCCTGGATTTCCTACTAATAAAAACCTTCCAGTCCATCTCTGTTAATATTAAGTAATATTAAGCCAATTTTAAATACTATAATAATAACAAAAAGTTGTCTTATACTGGAAGATCGAGTTGAAACTAATTTAGTCATAGAACTACATTCGACATATCAACATTGATTTTATTGTCAGAGAAGGGGTGTTGGAGGGTTGTCTTATTGTCAAGATTGTCTAACAGGCTCTATATATGTACCATGACTAGTTTTGATGATTAGAAAGATGATAATAAATTATGGAAGTGTATGTTGCTGATTACATGGGCCATGGGGTTTTCTTTTTTTGTTCTTAGTACTATATATATATATGTTTGTTTTTAACATTGCCAAAAAACTGTTACCATTGTTTTGTTCTCCATGTTATAGGAAATCGCATTTAGGCCATACAAATCTAAACAACAAAGCATTGACATGGCCAAATGCATATCTATGCACAATTAAGGGATATACATTTGTTAATTGTCACAAAGAAATGTGGATCTAGGGATTTTAAGTATAATGTAATCAAACTAAGGTTAACATCCAATTAGGATTGTCATTACCGGTACTATAGTATATGTTGCCACATGTATATAGGTTCAATAATTTGGTATATCATTACATGTACATATATTCACTATTTTTGTAAATTACTTTTTTGTCATCATGTACTTCCACATAATCAACATTTTTGTAATTTACAAATTGTCATTTATTGATAGCCACAATCATATTGCATTTTCATTAACATGTCTTATCATATATATTCACCATTTTTTAATATCACAAATTCATCACTGGTCATGTTTTGCAATAAAGTGACCATTTTTGTGTTATTGGTTTGGGGGTATTTTTCTTAGGATATATATCCCGGGGTGGGATTGGGGATCTCTGTATTAATAGTCTTAGATTGTTGCTGCCATATATTTCCACATATTTCACAGATCTTAATGTTAGCTGACTGCTATACTAGTATAGATGTCTGTTGTTACCTTGTTAAATTTGTAATTATGCTGAATTTGATGATATCATATTAAACTTTAGACTACCGAATTCTTTTTACAGACATTTCCGCTCTGTACTGGATTAATTTGGAAAAATACCAGTGTGAAAGGGAACCAATTTTTATCACGTATTATGACTAGAAAACTTTAATAATA